>JAUIMM010000396.1:9125000-9317500 GCA_031769625.1 Taudactylus pleione
AGCAGCATACACACTTTTTTATTAATCGTTATTGCCTTGTCATGCATTTTCTTAATAAATCCTGTACATCTGCACCAATGAGTCCTTTAGCATGGGCTAATGTAGCATTTTAAAGGTAGCTAAATAACATGCATGTACAGCCATGTCTAAAAGTTTTGAGAATGATAACAAGTATTGATATTCACAAAGTTTGCTGCTTCAGTGTTTAGACCTTTTTGTCAGATGTTACTATTGTATATTGAAGTAAAATTACAAGCATTTCATAAGTGTCAAAGGCTTTTATTGACAATTACATTAAGTTTGTGCAGAGTCAATATTTGCAGTGTTGACTCTAATTTTTGAAGACCTCTGTAATTTGCCTTGGCATGCTGTCAATCAAATTCTGGGCCACATACTGACTGATGGCCGCCCATTCTTGTCTAATCAATGCTTGGAGTTTGTCAGAATTTGTGGGCTTTTGTTTGTCCACCCGCCTCTTGAGGATTGACCACAAGTTCTCAATGGGATTAAGGTCTGGGGAGTTTCCTGACCATGGACTCAAAATTTAGATGTTTTGTTCCCCGAGCCACTTAGTTGCAGAAGTTGCTCTTGGAGGATGTTTTGGTACCATTCTTTATTCATGGCTTTGTTCTTAGGCAAAATTGTGAGTGATCCCACTCCCTTGGCTGAGAAGCAACCCCACACACGAATGGTCTCAGGATGCTTTACTGTTGGCATGACACAGGACGTAGACGTTTGGAGGATGGCCTGGTGTCAAGAATTGCAGCAAAGAAGCCACTTCTCTCCAGGAAATACATCAGGGACAGATTGATATTCTGCAAAAGGTATAGGGATTGGACTGCTGAGGACTGGGGTAAAGTTATTTTCTCTGATGAATCCCCTTTCAGATTGTTTGGGGCATCTGGAATAACGCTTGTCCAGAGAAGGAAAGGTGAGCGCTATCATCAGTCCTGTGTCACCTGTGCTCAACCATAGATATCTCTAAAACCTGAACTGTTGGGGAGCATTGAGCATAGGCAAATGCAGGGGGAGTTTCCGTCTGCCTGTCTTCGATTTGCTTTTACTTGTATTTCCACAGTTGATCAGTTTTGCATTTCTCCACAATGTTTCTTGCAAGTAACTGTGTCATGGGAATTTATTTTCTCTGGGCCCAGGTATACGTGTCTTCTGCTCCTCTGCACATATGAGCCATTTCTCCACACTGCACATGAGACATTTCTCCCAGATTGTACAGTTCTCTTCGCTCTCCAGGGGTAAGCGCCACTGTTCTGCCTTGAACCAGTACATCCGTAACTGTATTGCCATCTAGTCCAGTGTGGGCATTGAGATGGCCCACGGAAACAGGCCTACGAATGCACAGGGCAGTGCCACCTCAGATAACTTTGCTGTGGACTTGCCAGTCCTGCTTCCATGTCGGCATCCAAGTAAGTGCTGCCTTGCAACACGGTCCAGCTGTCTGTGCAGAAATGTGCAGAAATGTCCCATCAATCTCAGTGTGGCTGATCCATCTGTGCACCACACAAGTTGCAGCTGGTGTTCCTTTAATTTGGCATACGACTCTGCCACCTGTACTGGTCTTGCACCTATTTGCAGCAGGAATAATTCCTTTTCTTCATGTGTCTGACTGACAGTCTGCAAAGATTGCAGCATTGCTGCAGCAATAGTCCCTAAAAGTTCTGTATTAGTGCAGGCAGCACTGTAATCCAGTCCGGGTAACGTTGGCAACAATGACTTAAACTTGACAATCCCAGCAGTCGGCTGTGAAATAACTGGTACCACTTAAGGGCCTTGTCGCTTCATGCAAATTCTTTCCTGTAAGTACCATCGTCCATGTACCAAAGTCTGATCTTGTATGCCCCTGTTATGCACAATCCATTTCTCTGCTTTAAACTCCTCAGCAATCGACATGTCAGCTCTGGTAATTGCTGTTGGTGATTGTGCATCTGTAAGCTGATTTAAAACAATTGACTGATAAGGTCTTATCAGGGAATACACTGGGGTCTGATCTTTCTTACCATTCTCAATCAGCCTTTCTGCAATACAAAACATGGTGTTTACATCCCAAATTTTTCTCTGTTGCTCTCTGTTATCAAACAACATTTTCATTTCCCCACTCAGTATGTATGTTGTGGGTGCAAAGCTGTTGTGCATTGCCATATGTAATTGCTCACGGGTTATCAGTATCAGTGTGTTTCCCACCACTACTGTCTCATCAATAGCTGATAACTCATAAATATCATTTGCTGAGCATGCATTTTCATTATTGTGAAACTTCACAGTAACTCTCTGGTAATCATTATCATCATGGGGGTAGTTCTCTGATTCAGGGGAATGTTCTTTGACTGCATTCCTGCCCATTTTCCACCCTCTGGGTAATTTCCAATCATCACTGGGCATCATAACCACTCCTCCATCATCACTTAGCCCAACCTTTTCTAATGGGCATTCAGACACTTCCTGGTTCTTGTTCAGTTCAACACACACAGGGGCAGTATGTAGTAATTCAGGTGTACTATCATTCATCTCACAAACCAATGGCATGTTGTGAGAAATCTCATTTTCTGCTACTTCATGCACACAAAGATTTCTATTCAATTCAGAACCATACTCTTGTTCTAACATTGTGTGACTATCAATATCTGCAATTTCACAAGAATCTTCAGATACATTCAAAGTTTCTACCTGAAAACTTTCTTTCTCAAAGGCAGCTGCATCTGATCTCTCTCCCTCAGTAGCTGCTAAGTAATGAAACCCCTCACTGCCCCTCCCTTGGGAATTCATGGGACAATGTGAATTCAAGCCTACTCTCTCTATCTGTGAGACAGGCTTCCTTATCACTGCATTGTTCTGCATAGGTTTTATGCTCCCTTCTCTCTTCCCAACATATATGGGTCTACGCAAAATTTCACTATTTTTACTCTCAGGCAGTGAAAAACCAACATTATGCTTTCTTTGGAAATCAGCCAGCTGAACTTCCAATTAATCTTTTAGCATATTTGCATATTTCTTAAAAATCTTAAAATGCATTATTCTTGTTTGTTTCAGTTACACAAACACAAAGACAGTAAACAGACAACATACAGATATACTGTGGTGTACAGTATACACTCAGTGACTGATCAGGTCACACCTCCCTCATTCAATTATGAGACAGAGGATTTTTTATCCGTTTGCACCCCCTTGTTAAATCTAACTAAAGCTGTTACAGTTCTGATTGGTTACATGTATTTACAGGCAGTTTCCATCATGTCAGCCCAGGGTCCGGATCTAGTCAGCCATGAAGGAAAACTTGCCCTCTTTTTCTTACTGAATAATCGCTTTGTTACACAATACAGTATACAGTACTTTTCTGGGGGTCCAAACGGGATCTCCTACCTGGCTCGCCAAATGTTACAAGTGGGTTCAATCTAAAAGATCCCAGATGGGTGGATTGCCAGAAATGATACTTAAACAAACAAATTTAATATAAAAGTGTAAATTTAATATAATACTTAGCTACAGTTTTCGATTCATTCAGTAGATACAGCAATCACTTCAGCAAAATCCAGGAGCCTTTCTCTCAGCAACTAGAGACTGGATTATTTTCAAATGGAATCTCCTGGCACTTCTGCAGTCAGTGTGGTTCCAGGAATAAGGCTGTTCCACACTGACACAGTACAGCTAATATAGGCTAGATGCTGAGGGGAAAACTCCTGAATAGGCATTTTAAAAGGTATAAAGGTCATCTTTTGCAATACACACAAGTAGATTGAGACAGTAGGGGGCACTGTTATCTTAGAAATTGAGTACATTTATGGTGTGTAGTTGAAGGTAAAACTATATTGACACAGGCTTAAGTATATATTGTCTCCTAACAATACATTTGTAATAGCTAACTAGTTAGCATTCTAAAACATATTGACATATTGACTGTGTCACAATCTGTATATGTTGCAAAACCGACTGAGAGCACTGAACATCAAAATGGCTTGAAAACTCAATTTTTGTTACTCCTGTTACAGAGCTGATTCAGAGGTGGACTCTTTGTACGAGCTGATTCAGAGGGGGACTCTTTGAATGAGCTAATTCAGAATGGGACTCTTTGTATGAGCTGATTCGGGGGTGGACTGTATGTATGCACGGTTGTGATTTCTTACGGATGTACATCTGCAAAAATATGCAGTCACTGTCTCTAATGCCAGCGATCCCATAATCAACTGCGATTGCATTAGTACAGTTAGTGGATTTTGCAGTAACTAAAACAAATTGCTCAACAGCACAAACATCGGCATAGCGTCCACCTTTGAATCAGGCCCATTGACGATGGTAGATCACCGCTAAGTAAGTGAACAAAAGGTAGATCCAAGATCACAAAAGTCCGGCCACCCCTGCTGTACAGTATATGGTATTGTCAGATAAACAGAAGCATTGTTACAGGAAGTAACCTAATATCTCTGTTCTAGTAAATCCTTTTACACAGGCAAAATACTGTATAGTTGTTTTTTTTTAAATGAAGCAATCACTTAGAGGTGAGTGCAGCACTAACAACACAGCAGAGGAATCATTGATGATTCCAAGAAAACAAATGACAGACAAAGCAGCATACACACTTTTTTATTAATCGTTATTGCCTTCTCATGCATTTCCTTAAAAAATCCTGTACATCTGCACCAATGAGTCCTTTAGCATGGGCTAATGTAGCATTTTAAAGGTAGCTAAATAACATGCATGTACAGCCATGTCTAAAAGTTTTGAGAATGATAACAAGTATTGATATTCACAAAGTTTGCTGCTTCAGTGTTTAGACCTTTTTGGCAGATGTTACTATTGTATATTGAAGTAAAATTACAAGCATTTCATAAGTGTCAAAGGCTTTTATTGACAATTACATTAAGTTTATGCAAAGAGTCAATATTTACAGTGTTGACTCTTATATTTGAAGACCTCTGCAATTCGCCCTGGCATGCTGTCAATCAAATTCTGGGCCACATACTGACTGATGGCCGCCCATTCTTGCCTACTCAATGCTTGGAGTTTGTCAGAATTTGTGGGCTTTTGTTCGTCCACCCGCCTCTTGAGGATTGACCACAAGCTCTCAATGGGATTAAGGTCTGGGGAGTTTCTTGACCATGGACTCAAAATTTAGATGTTTTGTTCCCTGAGCCACTTAGTTATCACTTTTGCCTTATGGCAAGGTGCTCCATCATGCTGGAAAAGGCATTGTTCGTCACCAAACTGTTCTTAGATGGTTGGGAGAAGTTGCTCTTGGAGGATGTTTTGGTACCATTCTTTATTCATGGCTTTTTTCTTAGGCAAAATTGTGAGTGATCCCACTCCCTTGGCTGAGAAGCAACCCCACACACGAATGGTCTCAGAATGCTTTACTGTTGGCATGACACAGGATGTATGCTTTTGGAGGATGGCCTGGTGTCAGGAATTGCAGCAAAGAAGCCACTTCTCTCCAGGAAATACATCAGGGACAGATTGATAGGGATTGGACTGCTGAGGACTGGGGTAAAGTTATTTTCTCTGATGAATCCCCTTTCAGATTGTTTGGGGCATCTGGAAAAATGCTTGTCATGAGAAGGAAAGGTGAGCGCTACCATCAGTCCTGTGTCACCTGTGCTCAACCATAGATATCTCTAAAACCTGAACTGTTGGGGAGCATTGAGCATGGGCAAATGCAGGGGGGTTTCCATCTGCCTGGAAACCCCCCTCCCCAGCCCACACCATGACCACAATATAAATAGTAATATAATAGATTGTTACTTGTGCTGCATGTTCTTCTCAGTATCAGAAATGAAATAATTAGCACCATCTGTGGATCTTTTAACATGTATTAGCCACTAATAAATAACCTGTGCACCAACTAGAAGATCTGGAAAACATGCACTGTTAAAGATACACTGCTATAGAGCCCAATATGTACATATATAGTGTGTCCAGGGCAGTGCTAGCTTCTTCTGCTGCTCCTCAAGGCTCCTGGACTTGCTCCAATAGTCTGGACTGGTGCCCACATCTAAAATAAATGTCCCTACTGCCAAATCTAATGGCTTACTGTGATCACTGGTCCTGAATATGCTGGAATTATGACACACTGCACTTTGTATGATGCTTATTAAAGCTGGTTAAGTAATAATTCTGCCCTCTTCATTGACAGGCCACACTCACTCTAAAATTAAGCATTTAGAAACCCCCCTCTGGAAATCCTGCGTTTGCCACTGTTGAGGACTGCGTATGGGAACCTCTGGGCTAAAGTGTAGATGAGAATGTTATCAGAAAGCCTATGGGAGACTAGTATACACAGGGCCTGATTCAAAGATGCACCCCAATACCTCTTTGAAAAAGCTACAGCGAAACGAGCGTCGGCGTTTAGCTGTGATCATCTACAATCATGCCCGATTGAATATATGTGCCATTAAAGACATGTTACTGACCTAAGGATTGCAAGCACTTATAAGTGCATGTTATACTAACCACGGCTTAAAGTGCAGACCTGTAGCGTTTGTCAGTGTATGACACACTGATCGCGACTGGGCATTCACATCAAAGTGATGCAGATACATCTAACCTAGCCGGGTTCAGTGATATGAGACATGTGGAGATTGAATTACTTCTGCAGTGTCTTACTGTTCACACTAACTGTACCATCGTGTTAAGAGAGTAAATGAAACATCTATAAACATGTGCGTGTCACACTAATCACGGCTGAAAAATACAGAACCGCAGCGTTTGTCAGTGCATGGTACACTGATCCTGATCGGGTATTCACATCTTAGTGATGCTGTTACATTTAATCTAGCCGAATCTAGTGATATGAGACACGCGGCGATTGAATTATTACTGCTGCAGGGTCCTGCGGATTATACTAACTGTACTATCGTGTCAAGAGGGTGAATGTAACACCTATGAATATATATCACACGAAGTACACTGTCATTAGTTTATTTAATCTAGCGGTGGGTTTGTTATACCAATTATACACTTGAGAGATTGAGGCTGCTGATCATTTATTAAATAGACTGTATCTAACTGGAAAGTTGGTATTGATACAGCAGCTTCAGTTTATTTTTGCAATCCTTTCAAAATAGTTATTATATGGAGCTGTTTAATCAGATGAAATGTCATATTTTCTCTAATCTCATTACTTTGATATAATTCTCATTTACGTGGCTGCATTCACATACGACAGCACTTAAATAATAAATTGAGTTCCCTCATCTATTATTTTATATGGTATGAGAAAATACATGAAAGATAAACTGAAATAATAATGTGGTGAAACAAGCTGCACATTGAATAAGTGCAATATAAGCTATATCTAGACACATTGTTTTAGTAACTTATGAGAATGATATATGAGATAATATAATACACTCTAATACCTGTGAGGACATTCACAGATTTCTAATTTTCTGGTGTATTGAGTCTCCATTATAAAATTGTATCCATTTAGAGATCAGAAACATTTTCTCTTTATCAACAGCACATGAAATAACTGGACATATTGATGATGACAGCATTTATTTTAATTTCTTTCTCTAACTTATCTATACCCATTTTTATTTCGCTGAAATCGTTTTGAATTTATATTTTTAAATTATATTTAATAAAGGTTACATTTTATAACAAGATATGCAACCTCAGATGCATTCCTATATAGGGACCATTTTTTTCTCGCTTTCTGGAATGCTTATTAAAGCTGGTTAAGTACTAATTCTGCCCTCTTCATTGACAGGCCACACTCACTCTAAAATTAAGCATTTAGAAACCCCCCTCTGGAAATCCTGCGTTTGCCACTGTTGAGGACTGCGTTTGGGAACCTCTGGGCTAAAGTGTAGATGAGAATGTTATCAGAAAGCCTATGGCAGACTAGTATACACAGGGCCTGATTCAAAGATGCACCCTAATACATGCACAGCTGCAAAAATTTGCAAAGATGCAGTGTCAGTAATGTGCAAATGCTAATTTCAGCCTTCCTCTTGTGCACTAGCATACGACGGACTGTGCGAGCTCTGATACACCCACTTTCAACGCTCGTGGACAGAGCAACTCGGCAGGCAGTTGTAAACACTTCACTATCGGAGCACCATCGCTATCATTATTGACACTTATGACAGCCTATGGCTGGTGCATTGTCTCCTTCTGAAAATCCTCTAAACATGGTCTCTGCGGTTGTAGATCTGCGTTTGAGAATGCAGCCGTGTTCACTTACACCCCTGTGACACTCCCATAATACACCCATGAGACACCATTTTTTTGTGTTGCCTTCAGGCCACCTCCCAGGATTGCCCATGGTATTGCCTAACTGTTTCTAATGCCAGTGACTCTGTATGCAGTAGCATAATTGCTCAACTGCGCAAATATCGGCATTGCGTGTAACTCTGAATCAGACCCACAGTTTGTAAAAGGTGATGTTTTTGCACAGCTTTTGCAATAGCAAAGCACTGTTCTATGCAAACATCGATCAAACGTATTAAAGCACAATGGAATATGCTAGCGATATATAAGTAAATGTTAACAAATAAATTGTGACTTTTCTTTTTTCAAGAATACACTAAATTAAGTAAATGACATAGATATAATTTGCCCATTTGGACCAATTTATAAAATATCAGTGTATCTTTAATGCCATTTTTCAGCAATTTTTTTCATGGAACAGTATATTGCCATCGTTGATGAGTTGGTATTCAAAACTTTCTATAAGAAAACTGCTAGCAATGATGGGCAAATGATGGAAATTAAGTCAATGGAGATTTTTTCGGTTGAATAAAAAAATTATATGGATGTCATGGTCTGTAACCTGTGTCTTTGTAATAAGAAATCCAAGTGACAGATCTTTATATAAAGTGATTTATCCAAAATGATGTAGCTCACTGTGATAGACTCAACCTTTTAAAATGAGATATTCTTCTGTTTGTAATGCCTGTTAAGGAATTCCCAGTACATCCGCATATGTATTATTAGTGCCTAGTGCCAGTTGAAGATTTTTTTCATCTCCAAGACAAGCTTTAGATACCCCCAGAGTCAAGTTCACTAGTTTTTAACTTTGTCCCCCAATTTTTTTATTTTTTGCCCCCAAATTCAAAGTGATTTTTTGGGGTGTTCTTAAGTGTTTGTTAAACAATTTTTTTTACACAGATTACCTTTGGGGGACTGTCTGAAGGCTGCACGGGGGTTCCCGCAACGTTGCACCCCAAAACCCCAATTCTGCACTTTTTTCCGCCTGCTATTCATAGGCGAAACTTTTTTGCCTATTACATTGCATTGACTTTCTGCCTAGGCGGAAAGTCTTTCAAATTGAATACGGCAATACTTTTCCGCCAGGCAAAATGACATCATCGGCGAAAAGTTTTCGACGAAAACACGCGAAAACGGCTTTTCGCTCCAAATTGAATAAGGGCCATAGAAACTGATGGCAGATAAGAACCACATGTCCCATAAAGTCTGCCCTTTAGGGATAGGGTATTAAAGCTAGGGGTTAGAGTAAGGCTGGGCAATAAGCCTAAATGGACATAACCTAACTGAAATGTAACGGTTGCATTTCCGGTGTCTGTTTTTTTCTCTAGTCATCCTAGCATCCCCTTACATTCTAACATGGCCCATTCAACCTGGTATACAATGGACTGCTCTCTTTCTACCAACTTATTTTACATTTGCAGTTATTGTGCTTGAGTTAGTAGGGATAAAATACAAAAACAAACTAAACAAAAAAACTTAACATACAGTAAAACGATGTACTAATTAATACAGTTATTAAAGTTCATGCAATTTACAGATAAGGCATAAGCCAAACATGGTAAACATGGCAGTGGTCACTGGCTGGATATCAGAACGTATGCATGGTAGCTGTCACTGGTTGAACATCAGGGATGTGGTCATATATCACGCGTGACTTGGGCATTTCTTTTACCATTTCTCTATGAAACATTATGACTGTTGCCCCAAAAAGTACACTGTCCCCTGCTACTTGGTCACAATTGTTAAAGTTGGCTGCAGCCACAAAGAAAACTCATCTCAGTGGGTTTCTCCTGATGTTACCTTGATGTTACCCTGCCTGGCACCCCTCATTTAAATGGACTGGGTTGAGCTAACTATTGATATGGAAGAGTGGGCAGAACATTTTTTAAGGTCTGACTCCACTTCATGTGGTGGCCAAAAACTCCCTTAAGCACCGGGTTTGTTTATCTTCATTGTAGAATCTGGAAACCCTGTCCCGGGTAAGGGACCTGGCCACATGTCCACATTTATAATGTTGACATGGTTCAAATTATCGACAGGCACCATGTACATTTTCTCAGAATGTTCAAAATATTGATATCTGAAATGTCGGTGGAAGGTAAGGGTTAGGCTGTGGCGGGTTGCCCGGGAGGTTATGTTTTGGTACAACGGGGAGTGTTAGGGATTAGGGTTAGGTGTAAGAATACTCAGCGGAACGCAGCTCCTCAGACATCTCAGCTAGAGTTGCTCCTCATGTGATCGCCGGTACCTGGAAGATGATGCTGCAGATGTCATTGCCTCTGGGAGCAGGTAAGACACCACTATACCACCAGGGACGGTCTGTCAACAGTCTATCATGCCGACATGTTATCCGTGTAAACATAATGAATGTCAACAGGGTCACTTTTCAACCATGCCGACATTATTATGACTACATGATAACTGTTGACCACACATGAAAATAGACAAATTACTGCACTGAGATGTAGGAGAGCAGCTCAATTTTTTCCCAAAGGACATAAATAAGACTATATAATCAGAGCACTTATGGGTAATCATAGTGATGGCGTCTGTGAGCTTTCGGTTTTCAGCTGTCATTAACCTTTGGATGACAGGTTGATGACAGCGGAAAACCTGAAGCTCACAGACGCCGTCACCGGAAGTGGCCACACGAGTGGAGAGTTGACCAGCCAGGAGGAAGATTTGGCACTACATTAAGGTACTAGGCAGGGAAAGTTAGCCATCTAAACATAGTACCTGTAGACCCACCTCCGCAAGGCTCACATTGGAATCCTGCACAATGAAACCTGGACCTGCAAAATTCCCTTATCCAAAAAGGGCTAAAAACTAGGGGTGAGCGGGTTCGGATTTCTGAAATCCGAACCCTCCCGAGCCCCCCCGATCCGAGGCTAATCCAAGTCAGGCTGGACTTTTCCCGCCTGACTCGGATCTGAAATGGAGGCAAAACGTCATCATCCCGCCTTCCGGGTCTCGCGGGTTTTGGATTCTATATAAGATACCCGCGTTGGCGCCATTTTCTCACTCGGCTGTGGACAGTGAAGAGGGAGGGTAGGAGTTAGGGCTGGCTGGGCTGTGTAGTGTAGTGTAGTGCAGTGTAGTGTTGTGCTGTGCTGTGCTGCGCTGTGCTGCTGTTGTCCATAGGTGCTGTGGCCACTCATTCAAAGTTCATAGGGGCTGGCTGGACTGTGTTGTGCAGTCAGTTGTCCATAGGGGCTGTGTCCACTCCAAAGTCCTGTGCAGTATCCCAGTCCTAAAGGGGTGCTGAAGTGTTGTCCAGGGGGTGCTCTGTCCATCAGGGGTGCTCCCCCAAGTGCAAAAAAAAAATATATTTTTTCTGTGTTTGTGAATTGTGTGCACTTTAGCTGCACGTGCATCAACAAAGGAGCAGCGCCAAGCGTGCGCCTGTGTCCCATTAGTAAAGGGCCGGCTGGCTTGTCCGTTAAAGGGTGCTGTAACCCCCAAAGTACACTCCAAACAACAAAAAAAATATTTTCTGTGTTTGTGAATTGTGTGCACTGTGGCTGCACGTGCATCAACAAAGGAGCAGCGCCAAGCGTGCGCCTGTGTCCCATAAGTAAAGGGCCAGCTGGCTTGTCCGCTAAAGGGTGCTGTAACCCCCAAAGTGCACTCCAAACAAAATAAAAAAATATTTTCTGTGTTTGTGAATTGTGTGCACTGTGGCTGCACGTGCATCAACAAAGTAGCGCGAAGCGTGCACCTGTGTCATAAGTAAAGGGCCGGCTGGCTCGTCTGTTAAAGGGTGGTGTAACCCCCAAAGTGCACTCCAAACAAAATAAAAAAATATTTTCTGTGTTTGTGTGCACTGTGGCTGCACGTGCATCAACAAAGGAGCAGTGCCAAGCGTGCGCCTGTGTCCCATTAGTAAAGGGCCGGCTGGCTTGACCGTTAAAGGGTGCTGTAACCCCCAAAGTGCACTCCAAACAAAATAAAAAAGTATTTTTTGTGTTTGTGAATTGTGTGCACAGTAGCCGCACGTGCATCAACAAAGTAGCGCCAAGCGTGCGCCTGTGTCATAAGTGAAGGGCCGGCTGGCTTGACCGTTAAAGGGTGCTGTAACCCCCAAAGTGCACTCCAAACAAAATAAAAAATTATTTTTTGTTTTTGTGAATTGTGTGCGCAGTAGCCGCACGTTCATCAACAAAGTAGTGCCAAGCGTGCACCTGTGTCATAAGTAAAGGGCCGGCTGGCTCATCTGTTAAAGGGTGGTGTATCCCCCAAAGTGCACTCCAAACAAAATAAAAAAAATATTTTCTGTGTTTGTGAATTGTGTGCACTGTGGCTGCACGTGCATCAATAAAGGAGCAGCGCCAAGCGTGCGCCTGTGTCCCATAAGTAAAGGGCCGGCTGGCTTGTCCATTAAAGGGTGCTGTAACTTCCAAAGTGCACTCCAAACAAAATAAAAAATTATTTTTTGTGTTTGTAAAGTGTGTGCGCAGTAGCCGCACGTGCAACAACAAAGTAGCGCCAAGCGTGCGCCTGTGTCATAAGTAAAGGGCCGGTTGGCTCGTCCATTAAAGGGTGCTGTAACCCCCAAAGTGCACTCCCAAAAAACATTTTTTTTTCTGTTTGTGAATTGTGTGCACTGTACGTGCATCCTCAAAGCAGCAGCGCCAAGCGTGCGTCTTTCTGTTAAAGGGTGGTGTAACCCCCAAAGTGCACTCCAACAAAAATGAAACATTTTCTTCTGTGTTTGTGAATTGTCTGCACTGTACATGCATCCTCAAAGCAGCAGCGCCAAGCATGCGTCTGCCTGTTAAAGGGTGGTGTAACCCTCAAAGTGCGCTCCACAAAAAATAAAAAATTCTTCTTTTTATTTGTCTTTGTGAATTTTGGGCCTGATTTTGACCCGCTCGCAAGTGCTGAGCGCTCGCAAGCGGGTCGATGGTGCCCAAGTGCGCATGTTTGTGTGAGCCTTAGCCGCACGTATATATTAATATAACATAAATGGAGGACCAAACTTTCTCCGATAAAGATAAAATAGGGAAAGATCAAGAACCACTTCCTCCTAGTGCTGTTGCTGCTGCTGGGAGTTGTTCATCATCTCAGAGAGGAAGTAGGATCACCACTACTTTTACTAAACAATTGACCCTCCAACAGTCCCTAGCGAGGAGGATGAAGTACGACAGCAGTCATCCTGAAGCAAAACGTATAACTGAGGCCTTGACTGCTATGTTGGTGTTAGACGTGCGTCCGGTATCCGCCATTAGTGCAGTGGGATTTAGACAATTGATGGAGGTAGTGTGTCCCCGGTTCCAAATCCCGTCTAGATTCCACCTGCATCCTCAAAGCAGCAGCGACAAGCGTGCGTCTGTCTGTTAAAGGGTGGTGTAACCCTCAAAGTGCGCTCCACAAGCAATAAAAAAATTCTTTTTTTTCTGGCTTTGTGAATTGTGTGGGCTGTAGCCGCACTTGCATCCTCAAAGCAGCAGCGACAAGCGTGCATCTGTCTGTTAAACTACTGCCACTAGTCATGACATAGACGATAACATGCCATCAATGTCGTCTGCCAAGGCCGATGCCCAATGTAGAGGGCACATACAATCCCAAATGACAAAGTTCAGGACAATTACCTTAAAAAAACATTTAAATCATCTGAGGAGAAACGTAAACTTGCCAATATGCCATTTACGACATGGAGTGGCAAGGAACGGCTAAGGTCTTTCCCTATGTTCATGACTAGTGGTTCAGCTTCACATGATGATGGAAGCCCTCCTCCCGCTAAAAAAATCAAACGAGTTAAGCTGGGCAAAGCACAGCGAAGAACTGTGCATTCTAAGAAGATATCACAAATCCCCAAGGAGATTCCAAGTGTGGTGGTGGTTGCGATGCCTGACCTTCCCAGCACTGGATGGGAAGAGGTGGCTCTTTCCACCATTTGCACGCCCCCTGCAAGTGCTGAAAGGAGCACCCACAGACCACTTGCTGATATGCAAATTGAAGATGTCACTGTTGAAGTACAACAGGATGAGGATACTGGTGTAGCTGGCACTGAGGAGGAAGTTGGCGAGGAGGATTCTGATGGTGATGTGGTTTGTTTAAATCAGGCTCCGGGGGAGACAGTTGTTGTCCGTGGGATGAAAAAGCCCATCACGGTCATGCCTGGGCAGAAGACCAAACATTCCACCTCTTTGGTCTGGCAATATTTATATCCAAATCTGGACAACAACTGTCTTGCCATATGTACCATATGTAAAGGTGAAATAAGTAGGGGTAGGGACGTTAACCACCTAGGAACATCCTCCCTTATACGTCACCTGCAGCGCGTTCATAAAAAGTTACTGTCAAGTTCAGAAACTTTGGCTAAGACCATAAGCAGTCCATGGACACCTAAATCCCATTGTCCTGTTGTATCCAAGCGCCTGCAAACCACACCGTCAACTCCCTCCTCATCAATTTCCTCCTTAGTCAGGATCGGAAGTAGTCCTGCAGGCCATGTCACTGGCATGACTGACTCTCCTATCCGGGATTTCTCCAGAGGATCCTGCATTGCTATGCCTACTGCTGCCGCTGCTGCTGTTGCTGCTGGGAGTCGTTCATCATCCCAGAGAAGAAGTAGGAACACCACTACTTTTACTAAACAAATGACTCCAACAGTCCTTAGTGAGGAGGATGAAGTACGACAGCAGTCATCCTGAAGCAAAACGTATAACTGAGGCCTTGACTGCTATGTTGGTGTTAGACGTGCATCCGGTATCCGCCATTAGTGCAGTGGGATTTAGACAATTGATGGAGGTAGAGTATCCCCGGTTCCAAATCCCGTCTAGATTCCACTTCACTAGGCAGGCGATACCGAGACTGTACAGAAACGTCAGAAAGTGTCCTCAGTGTCCTGAAAAATGTGGTTGTACCCAATGTCCACTTAACCACGGACATGTGGACAAGTGGAACAGGGCAGACTAATCACTATATGACTGTGACAGCCCATTGGGTAGCTGTATCACCTTACGCAGCAACAACAGCAGCGTCACCACTAGCAGCATCTCAGAAACGCCAGCTCGTTCCAAGGCAGGCTACGATGTGTATCACCGGTTTCAGTAAGAGGCACACCGCCAACAACCTCTTAGAAAAACTAAGGGAAATCATCGCCCAGTGGCTTACCCCACTTAGACTCTCCTGGGGATTTGTGAAATCTGACAACGCCACCATTACACCATTACATCTGGGCAAATTCCAGCACGTCCCATGTTTTGCTCACACAATAAACTTGGTGGTGCAGAATTTTCTGAAAAGCGACAGGGGCGTGCAGGAGACGCTTTGGGTGGCCCGAAAAATTTCTGCCCACTTTCGCCATTCAGCGACTGCGTGCCAAAGACTGGAGTGCCAGCAAACACTCTTGAACCTGCCCTGCCATCACCTGAAGCAAGAGGTTGTGTCGTGGTGGAACTCAACCCTCTATATGCTTCAGAGGATGGAGGAGCAGCAAAAGGCCATTCAAACCTATACATCCACCTATGATATAGGCAAAGGAGGGGGTATGCACCTGACTCAAGTGCAGTGGAGAATGATTTCCATGTTATGCAAGGTTCTCCAGCCCTTCGAACTTGCCACACGTGAAGTCAGTTCAGACACTGTCAGCTTGAGTCAGGTCATTCCCCTCATCAGGCTTTTGCAGAAGCAGCTGGAGAAAGTGAAGGAGGAGCTAAGATGGAGCGATTCCGCTCAGCATGTGGGACTTGTGGATGAAGCCCTTCATTCGCTTTGCCAGGATTCCAGGGTGGTCAATCTGTTGAAATCAGACCAGTATATTTTGGCCACAGTACTCGATCCTAGGTTTAAAGCCTATGTGGTGTCTCTCTTTCCGGCCGACACAAGCCTGCAGAGGTGCAAAGACCTGCTGGTGAAAACACTGTCAAGCGAAGCAGAATGTGACACGTCAACAGCTCCTTCTTCATTTTCTCACGCAACTGGGGCTGCCAGGAAACAACTTAAGTATCCTAGGCATGTCAGACAGTCAGTACCTGTACTGGCAGGAAAAAGAGGCAATTTGGAGGCCCCTGTACAAACTGGCTCTATTTTACCTGAGTTGCCCCCCCTCCAGTGTGTTCTCCGAAAGAGTGTTTAGTGCAGCCGGGAACCTTGTCAGCGAAAGGCGTAGGAGGTTGCTTCCACAAAGTGTGGAGAAGATGATGCTCATAAAAATGAATTATGAACTCTTCCAGGGAGACCAGCCTCCAGAATGTACAGAGGGACCTGTGGTGGTGGATTCCAGCGGGGACGAATTAATACTCTGTGAGGATCAGGATGTACACAACACTGAAGAGGGTGAGGAATCGGTGGATGAGGAGGATGAGGACGACATCTTGCCTCCGTAGAGCCAGTTTGTGCAGGGACAGATTAATTGCCAGCTTGTTTTGTGGGGGCCCAAACGAACCAATCATTTCAGCCACAATCGTGTGGCAGACTCTGGCACTGAAATGATTGGTTTGTTAAAGTGTGCATGTCCTGTTTATACAACATAAAGGTGGGTGGGAGTGCCCAAGGACAATTCCATCTTGCACCTGTTTTTTTTCTTTGCATTATGTACTGTTTGGGGCCTAGTTTTTCAAACTGCCATCCTGTCTGCCACTGCAGTGTCACTCCTAGATGGGCCACGTGTTTGTGCCGCCCACTCGTATCTCTTAGCATAGTCATCCAGCTACCTCGGTGTAACCTTTTGGACATAAAAACACTATTGTAAGGTGTGAGGTGTTCAGAATAGACTGGAAATTAGTGGAAATTAAGGTTATTGAGGTTAATAATAGCATAGGAGCAGAAAAACCCACAAATTCTGTGATTTTAGCTGTTTTTATGCTTTTTTTCACAAAAATACAGATCCAAAACCCAGAACCCAAAACACGGAAGGGTGGTTTTGGCAAAACCAATCCAGATCCAAAACACGAAGAAAGATCCATATCCAAAACCAAAACACGAAAAGTGGCCGGTGCACACCCCCACTATAAACACATCTTTAAACAAAACCTTTCTTACTGGTATTTGCATGCATTATAAATTATTTCATTATAATTACCCATAAGCGCTCTGATTGTATAGTCTTATTTATGTTGACCAAACGTACTAATCCCCCGGGAAATGCCCTCTTTTTAGTCCTTACTCATTGCTATAATGTGTCTTTTACTGTCCCTGTGTGAATGTTTATTCTGTGACTAATGTCTCAGATGTATAATGTTCTATGCAAGGGTGGCCACCCCACTGTTTTAATTCTTTTATTATTTTTCCTTTATTTCCTGTGTTTGATGTCCTTGTTGACAAATACCGCGTAACATACTGTTTCTTTCTGATATTTCAATAAAATATTATTTAAAAAAAAACATCCAAGGACAGCCATCAACAATATACATCTGCTACATCCAAAAAGTTAGTTTATCAACTCACTACCCTAGACCAGAGGTTCTCAAACTCGGTCCTCAGGACCCCACACAGTTCACGTTTTCCAGGTCACCCAGCAGGTGCACAGGTGTAATCATTACTCACTGACACATTTAAAAGAGTCACAGGTGGAGCTAATTATTTCACTTGTGATTCTGTGAGGAGACCTGGAAAACATGCACTGTTTGGGGTCCTGAAGATCGAGTTTGAGAACCTGTGCCCTAAACAATGTAACCTAGACAACATAACATGCAGATTTACTTTATAATTTATTTATTAACAGTTATTGATATAGCGCCAGCACATTCCGTTGTACTTTACAATTGGGAACATTATAGTAATAAAATGAGACTGGATAATGACAGACAGACTAATGGTGCATACATGGTCCAACTTTGCAGGACGATATTAACGATAACGATATCTTTATATCGTTATCGAACATATTGTCCTATTTTTGGGCCCCTTCCAACCCCCAAACGATGGTCGATGCACGGGCATGGATGGTTGATATTGATATTGACCATTGCCCGTGCATGCAGGCCAACCTGGTTGATATCGACCAGGTTAACCTGGTTATTATGGGGACCCGCGATCGTTGATCGCGGATCGTTATAGTAGCTTGGGGGTTGGTGCATGTGCTGGATGTTGGATATCAAACATCCAGCACATGTAGGACAATCAGACAACGATATCGTTGTCTGATCACTCCGTGTGTATGGGCCATAAGATGTAAGAGGGCCCTGCTCGCAAGTTTACAATCTATAGCTGCTTACCACTTATTCTTAATACTTGTGAAATCCCACAATATTTCACAAACTGTTTTTCTAACTATCTACTTATTAACTTACTATGTTTCCATGACATAACCTAAACCCCCTGCATTACACCACTCTATCACCTTACTCTTTCAAACCTCTCAACACTCATAGGGGTAAATTTACTAAAGTGAGAGTTTTTAGAATTGGAGAATAATACCATTTAACTCTTAAGGTACGCATCGACTAGATGATATTAATGGAAGACTGAACGATAACAACATAGTAATCGTTCAGTCGTTCATTAATCGTGCAGTGATCGCCCAGTAAAATGTTGTAATGCGTGCTCCGCTGGTCGTTTTTGACATCGCTCATCGCCCGAACATGAAGGTCAACCTGACGATATTGTCAGGTTGACCATGGTCAGGGATGAGGGAGGGTGCCTGCACTGAATGACATATCGTTCATTGTGGGCACTGCACAGTTTAATGAACGATAACAATATCGGGTAGTGGATACCCGCCTCTACAGTAGTCTTTTCTACCTCTTAATCCATCAGCTTGTGTCAGCTGTCAAATGCAGAAGGACTATACTACTGTACTATACTGCTACTACTGTTATTTTGATTCTGCACACTATACAAATCCAGCAAACCTTAAACTGTCTATTATTACTAGAAACATTTTCTTCTTAAGTGTGCCATACTGAATGCATGTTCTGTCTGTAACAAGCTAACCTCCATTAATGACCTTTTTCCACTCAAACAACCTCAATCTTCTAGCAATAACAGAAACATGGCTCACACCAATCTCCCACCTGCACTAAGGCTTCAAGCCCAAACACATCTTTAAAATATACAAATCTCTTCTAAATATTTCAATATCAATCCCTCCAACAACCATTGCTGACCAAAATCTTGCTTCATTCTTTAAATGGGATTATTTATGATGCAATGGGTTACAAAACCTGTTGCTTTTGATCGTGTTCATGCACGATATTTAGAAGGACAATGCTTTTACTAGCTGTGTCTTACTAGTAGGGGTGTGCACCGGCCACTTTTCGTGTTTTGGTTTTGGATCTGGATCTTCTTCGTGTTTTGGATCTGGATTGGTTTTGCCAAAACCACCCTTCCGTGTTTTGGGTTCTGGGTTTTGTGTTTTGGATCTGTATTTTTTTTAAAAAAAGCATAAAAACAGCTAAAATCACAGAATGTGTTGGTTTTTCTGCTCCTATGCTATTATTAACCTCAATAACCTTAATTTCCACTAATTTCCAGTCTATTCTGAACACCTCACACCTCACAATAGTGTTTTTATGTCCAAAAGGTTGCACCGAGGTAGCTGGATGACTATGCTAAGCAACACGAGTGGGCGGCACAAACACGTGACCCATCTAGGAGTGATACTGCAGTGGCAGACAGGATGGCAGTTTGAAAAACTAGGCCCCAAACTGTACATAATGCAAAGAAAAAAAAGAGGTGCAAGATGGAATTGTCCTTGGGCCCTCCCACCCACCCTTATGTTGTATAAACAGGACACGCACACTTTAACAAAGCAATCATTTCAGTGCCAGGGTCTGCCACACAACTGTGGCTGAAATGATTGGTTCGTTTGGGCCCCCACAAAACAAGCTGGCAATTAATCTGTCCCTGCACAAACTGGCTCTACGGAGGCAAGATGTCGTCCTCATCCTCCTCATCCACCGATTCCTCACCCTCTTCAGTGTTGTGTACATCCTCATCCTCACAGAGTATTAACTCGTCCCCACTGGAATCCACCACCACAGGTCCCTCTGTACGTTCTGGAGGCTGGTCTCCCTGGAAGAGTTGATAATTCATTTTTATGAACATCATCTTCTCCACATTTTATGGAAGCAACCTCCTACGCCTTTCGCTGACAAGGTTCCCGGCTGCACTAAACACTCTTTCGGAGAACACACTGGAGGGGGGGCAACTCAGGTAAAATAGAGCCAGTTTGTACAGGGCCTCCAAATTGCCTCTTTTTCCTGCCAGTACAGGTATGGACTGTCTGACATGCCTACTTGGATGCTGTCACCGATGTAATCCTCCACCATTCTGTCAATGGTGACAGTATCATATGTAGTGACAGTAGACATGTCAGAAATTGTTGCCAGGTCTTTCAGTCCGGACCAGATGTCCAAACTTGGTCCTGCCTGCCCTGCATCACCACCAGCGGGATGCTTAGGATACCTACGTTTTTTCGTGGCAGCCCCAGTTGCGGGAGAAAATGAAGAAGGAGCTGTTGACGTGTCATGTTCTGCTTCAGCTGACAGTGTTTTCACCAGCAGGTCTTTGCACCTCTGCAGGCTTGTGTCAGCCGGAAAGAGAGACACCACATAGGCTTTAAACCTAGGATCGAGCACGGTGGCCAAAATGTAGTGGTCTGATTTCAACAGATTGACCACCCTGGAATCCTGGCAAAGCGAATGAAGGGCTTCATCCACAAGTGCCACATGCCGAGCGGAATTGCTCAGTCTTAGCTCCTCCTTCACTTTCTCCAGCTGCTTCTGCAAAAGCCTGATGAGGAGAATGACCTGACTCAAGCTGGCAGTGTCTGAACTGACTTCACGTGTGGCAAGTTCGAAGGGCTGGAGAACCTTGCACAACACGGAAATCATTCTCCACTGCGCTTGAGTCAGGTGCATACTCCCTCCTTTGCCTATGTCATAGGTGGATGTATAGGCTTGAATGGCCTTTTGCTGCTCCTCCATCCCCTGAAGCCCATAGAGGGTTGAGTTCCACCGTATCACAACCTCTTGCTTCAGGTGAAGGCGGGGCAGGTTCAAGAGTGTTTGCTGGCGCTCCAGTCTTTGGCACGCAGTCGCTGAATGGCGAAAGTGGGCAGAAATTTTTCGGGCCACCCAAAGCGTCTCCTGCACGCCCCTGTCGCTTTTCAGAAAATTCTGCACCACCAAGTTTATTGTGTGAGCAAAACATGGGACGTGCTGGAATTTGCCCAGATGTAATGCCCGCACAATATTGGTGGCGTTGTCAGATATCACAAATCCTCAGGAGAGTCTAAGTGGGGTAAGCCACTGGGCGATGATTTCCCTCAGTTTCTCTAAGAGGTTGTCGGCGGTGTGCCTCTTACTGAAACCGGTGATACACAGCGTAGCCTGCCTTGGAAAGAGCTGGCATTTCTGAGATGCTGCTACTGGTGACGCTGTTGCTGCGTAAGGTGATACATCTACCCAGTGGGCTGTCACAATCATATAGTCCTTAGTCTGCCCTGTTCCACTTGTCCACATGTCCGTGGTTAAGTGGACATTGGGTACAACGGCATTTTTCAGGACACTGAGGACACTTTTTCTGACGTTTCTGTACAGTCTTGGTATCGCCTGCCTAGTGAAGTGGAATCTAGACGGGATTTGGAACCGGGGACACACTACCTCCATCAATTGTCTAAATCCCACTGCACTAATGGCGGATACCGGACGCACGTCTAACACCAACATAGCAGTCAAGGCCTCAGTTATACGTTTTGCTTCAGGATGACTGCTGTCGTACTTCATCCTCCTCGCTAAGGACTGTTGGAGGGTCAATTGTTTAGTAAAAGTAGTGGTGTTCCTACTTCCTCTCTGTAATGATGAACGACTCCCAGCAGCAACAGCAGCAGCGGTAGCAGTAGGCGTAGCAATGCAGGATCCTCTGGAGGAATCCCGGACAGGAGAGTCAGTCATGCCAGTGACATGGCCTGCAGGACTACTTCCGATCCTGACTAAGGAGGAAATTGACGAGGAGGGAGTTGACGGTGTGGTTTGCAGGCGCTTGGATACAACAGGACAACGGGATTTAGGTGTCCCTGGACTGCTTACGGTCTTAGCCAAAGTTTCTGAACTTGACAGTAACTTTTTATGAACGCCCTGCAGGTGCCGTATAAGGGAGGATGTTCCTAGGTGGTTAACATCCCTACCCCTACTTATTTCACCTTTACATATGGTACATATGGCAAGACAGTTGTTGTCCAGATTTGGATAGATATATTGGCAGACCAAAGAGGTGGAATGTTTGGTCTTCTGCCCAGGCATGACCGTGATGGGCTTTTTCATCCCACGGACAACAACTGTCTCCCCCAGAGCCTGATTTAAACAAACCACATCACCATCAGAATCCTCCTCGCCAACTTCCTCCTCAGCGCCAGCCACAGTGCACACAATTCACAAACACAGAAACATTTTTTTTATTTTGTTTGGAGTGCCCTTTGGGGGTTACAGCACCCTTTAGCGGTCAATCCAGCCGGCCTTTTATTTATGGGACACAGACGCACACTTGGCACTACTTTGTTGTTGCATGTGCGGCTTCTGCGCACACAATTCACAAACACAAAAAAATTAGGGATGTGCAGGCTCGGTTCTACTCGGTTCCGTTCGGTTCTTTTTAAAAAAAATATATATTTTTTTGTTTTGTTTGGAGTGCCCTTTGGGGGTGACAGCACCATTTAGTGGTCAATCCAGCCGGCCCTTTATTTATGGGACACAGGCGCACGCTTGGCACTACTTTGTTGATGCACATGCAGCTACTGCGCACACAATTCACAAACACACAAAAAAAATTTTTTTAATTTTGTTTGGAGTGCCCTTTGGGGGTTACAGCACCCTTTACAGGTCAATCCAGCTGGCCCTTTATTTATGGGACACAGGCGCACGCTTGGCACTACTTTGTTGATGCAAGTGCGGCTACTGCGCACACAATTCACAAACACAATAAATTATATTTTTTTATTTTGTTTGGAGTGCCCTTTGGGGGTTACAGCACCCTTTAGCGGTCAATCCAGCCGGCCCTTTATTTATGGGACACAGGCGCACGCTTGGCACTACTTTGTTGATGCACGTGCGGCTACTGCGCACACAATTCACAAACACAAAAAATATATTTTTTTATTTTGTTTGGAGTTGCCCTTTGGGGGTGACAGCACCCTTTAGCGGTCAATCCAGCTGGCCCTTTATTTATGGGACACAGGCGCACGCTTCGCACTACTTTGTTGATGCACGTGCGGCTACTGCGCACACAATTCACAAACACAAAAAAATATATTTTTTTATTTTGTTTGGAGTGCCCTTTGGGGGTTACAGCACCCTTTAGTGGTCAATCCAGCCGGCCCTTTATTTATGGGACACAGGCGCACGCTTGGCACTACTTTGTTGATGCACGTGCAGCTACTGCGCACACAATTCACAAACACAAAAAAAGATATTTTTTTATTTTGTTTGGAGTGCCATTTGGGGGTTACAGCACCCTTTAATGGACAAGCCAGCCGGCCTTTTACTTATGGGACACAGGCGCACGCTTGGCGCTGCTCCTTTGTTGATGCACGTGCAGCCACAGTGCACACAATTGACAAACACAGAATTTTTTTTTTTATTTTGTTTGGAGTGCCCTTTGGGGGTTACAGCACCCTTTAGTGGTCAATCCAGCTGGCCCTTTATTTATGGGACACAGGCGCACGCTTGCCACTACTTAGTTGATGCACGTGCGGCTACTGCGCACACAATTCACAAACACAAAAAAATATATATTTTTATTTTGTTTTTAGTGCCCTTTGGGGGTTACAGCACCCTTTAACGGACAAGCCAGCCGGCCTTTTACTTATGGGACACAGGCGCACGCTTGGCGCTGCTCCTTTGTTGATGCACGTGCAGCCACAGTGCACACAATTCACAAACACAGAATTTTTTTTTTTTTGCACTTGGGGGGAGCACCCCTGATGGACAGAGCACCCCCTGAACAACACTACAGCACCCCTTTAGGACTGGGACACTGCACAGGACTTTGGAGTGGACACAGCCCCTATGGACAACTGACTGCACAACACAGTCCAGCCAGCCCCTATGGACTTTGAAGTAGTGGACACAGCCCCTATAGACAACAGCAGCACAGCTCAGCACAGCACAGCACAACACTACACTGCACTACACTACACTACACAGCCCAGCCAGCCCTAACTCTTCACTGTCCACAGCCGAGTGAGAAAATGGCGCTGACGCGGGTACCTTATATAGGATCCAAAACCCGCGAGACCCGGAAGGCGGGATGATGACGTTTTGCCTCGATTTCAGATCCGAGTCAGGCGGGAAAAGTCGAGCCTGACTCGGATCGGCCTCGGATCGGGGGGCTTGGGGGGGTTCGGATTTCAGAAATCCGAACCCGCTCACCCCTACTTACTAGTAAAAGCATTGCTCTTTTAAATTTCAGTCATAAACATGATCAGAAGTGCCGGGTTTTACTACCCCACACTGAAAGACTCTGGACCTGATTCAGATCCCGTCGCAAGCGCTGAGCGCTCGCAACCGGGTCGATGGTGGCCCAGAGCGCATGCGCACGATGGAGCTGGCTCCGTCATGCACATGCGCGAGACCCGGATAGCGACGGGCAATCCGTCGCTCCGGGTCTCGTACCAAAGGGGGCGTGCTGTCGATGTTGAGTGACAGCACGCCCCCTTTGGTTGGCAGGCTGGGGGAGTGGCTGCCAAAACTGAGGCATTCCCATGTGAACGCTTCCGTTTTGGGCCAGCCCCACTGACATCACGAGTGATGTCAGTGGGAGAGATTTCGGCTCTGTTAGAGCCAAAATCTATCTGGGGCTTGCGGCAACGAGACCCTAACACAAGGGTCTCGTCGCAAGCCTGATGGGACTTGACCATCGCGACCATCTTCCTGGCCTCTCGCTATAGCTGTGGTTGGTCACCTACAGCCATTGTCACACATGGCAATGGCGGACACACTTGGACTCTCCTCGGGGATCTGTGACTTTTCAGAGACAATTTTAATATTTTTTGTACCTCTCCTACAAGCAGGATGGCTTAAATCATCACAACTAGAACCACCAGTCATAAATAAAGGCCAAGGCCTTATCCTTTCTTTCCACTTCGTGTAGTGAATGACATATTGTCAATTTTCTGTTTCTCTAACGCGGACTTATTCTTTAACAGGGTAAAAGTTGATTTTACATGGCCTGACTTAAGCCCTGGTGCATCGGCCTTCATAGATGATGTTGACAGCCTTGCATCGTCATCATGACTGCTGCCGGCAGCTACAAGACTGGTATGTGGATCCTGCTCTCCTGTCATGTGACTGTCCTCCACACTCACTGCGGACTTACAGCAGTTTCGCCAAGCAATTATAGTGCAGCTAAGTTGCGGCTAACGCACACAACCACACAAAAAAGTATATATTTTTAAAACTGGGGAAATGCACCCCTGAATGAGGCAGCAGCCTCTTGATAAATGACACAGGCAGCACCCCTGCGCAGCTACGTTGTTGGCGACAAGTGTTGCTAACGCGCGCACACACACAGAAAAAAAAAAACACTTTGCTTGAGTGATTAATTTCATTTTGGCACTTGGGGGGGAAAGCACCCCTGAATGAGGCAGCAGCCCCTTGAAAACCACACAGGCAGCACTCCTGCGCAGCTACGTTGCTGATAAGTGTGGTTAACACACACACACACAAAATACCTATTTTATACACTGGGTGATGGGGGAGAGCACCCCTGAACAAGGCTGCAGCCCTTAATAAACAACACAGGCAGCACCCCTGCACAGCTATGTTGCTGATAAGTGTGGCTAATGCACACACACACAGAAAAACAAACTATTTATTTATTTATTTTCACACTGGGGGTGAAGAGCACCTCTGATGGACAGAACACCCCCTGGACAACACAGCAGCACCCCTTATGGACTGCAGTGACACAGGAGCCACTGAAGCCCCCCTCTTCTGTCTGCAGCACAGATCCTAGTATAGAGTAACACAGCCCTTATGGACAACAGGCACTGCACAGCCCCAGCACAGCAGCCAGCCCTAGTATGGACTAGTGGACAACAAACAGACAGCCAACACCTATGACAAGTGACAACAGCCAGGGCCGCCAAGAGCCACAGCGGGCCCGGGTGACAGGGGGCGTTGCCTAATCAGGGGAGGCGTGGCCATGTTCCCTTAGGAAAAAAACACAGAAAAAAAGAACAGTTTAGCAGCGCCGCTTCACTGGGAGGGGGGCACTATGAGCCCCTCAGCCTAGTGCAAAGCCAATGGGGGTCACTATCAGCATGATCGCTCCCCCCATAGGCATAGGAGACTGCTCCAGCTGCTGCGAGCAGTCTCCCACTGCAGCCCAGCACACAGCAGAGTGTGCTGGGCTGCTGTGATGTAGGAGGGAGGGGGGGGCGGTGCCGGGCCCCTCCAGCAAGCCTGGGCCTGGGTAATTTGTACCTGCTCCCCCCCCTCTCGGCACCCCTGACAACAGCCAGCCAGCCCCTATGCAGTAAGGACATTAAGCAGCCAGCCCCTGACAGGTGACAACAGTACACAGAAAAAAGAGATTTACCCCCCAGCACACTGCAGCAAAAACAATACTTAAATCCTACATGATAATAGAGATTCAGAGGTATTAGTTACATACATTTGCAAATATATGAATAAGCGCCAGGCCAATCATCAAGGCTCCTCTATACTGGCGTCCCTAACATTAAGGGGTTCACGTCCGAGAAGCAAGGCACTCCAAAAAAATTCCAGCCATGGGCCATCCCAAGGGCATCACACGAAAAAGGGAAAAAGGTGATAGTGAAGTGTAAAGAAAAGATGTGTAAGGATAAATCAATAAGTGTTATGAAATGAGAATGAATTAAAATGACATAAATAATATACAAACAAATAGAGAAGTGATAAAAGTATTCTATGTGAATTAAGTGGTGATGCCATGAGAAAGGTCCAGTCAGAACCCCCCCGGAGGCCTCACTCTCAAACGCTCACCCCAAAATAATTATTGCTACATAATGGTAGCACCCACTCTGGGTCATATAATGAGGTAGTTGCTCAAATCAGCTTAATTGCATAACCCAGGCACCTGTGTTATGCAATTAAGCTGGTTTGAGCAACTACCACATTTTTTTGCAGTTTGGAGATGCATGAAGGGAGTCAGCATTAGGAGGATGTGTTGATCCTTATAGTGTCATGTGGAGGTTTTTTGGGGTACCTCCAAGGTAAGTTAGCTCTCAGCTTATATATGTACTGTTATCATGCAGTACACCAATTGTAATTATATGACCCAGAGTTCTACCTAATTATAGGTTGAATTCATCATTCCACCTCTCCATAAGTATCTATTCCGAAAAGCTGTCATTTTTGCAATGACAGCTTTTCGGGAAATAGATACTTTTCCCTGCCTACACTACCTTATCGCATCTGGAAACAGTGCTGCGCACGCGCTGTTACATCTGTAAAACCAGCGCATGCGCATCACAGCCTACAGATGCAGTAAGTTTGTGTACCCCCCCCTCCCCCCACACCCCTCCCCCCTCCGCTCACCCCCCCCCCCCCCCGACTTACCTGTCTGCGCAGCAGCCTCCGGCTCCGTCCTGCTGGTCTGTCATGTGGTTTCCCAGCAGACCACATGACTTTCTTGTGCTCTGCTGGGGAGTACACATGTCCGACCTGCCTCCGAAGCCTGAGGACGGAGCAGAGCGCCGGAGGGACTCTTCGGGGGACCTGCACACGCGGATACAGGTAAGTCGATTTAGCTATTCGCCACCTCACAGTGGCGAATAGTAACTGCATCAAATTCCGAAAATTCATAATTTTCGGAATTTGATGAATACCACAATTTCCACATCCCCATACTAATGTATGGGGAGTGTGGAAATTAACGCAGGGGAACTTAGCAAGCAGATATCAGATATCTCCTGTGCTAAGTCTGTTCATGAATACCAAAATAATGTTATTTAAGGAAAATGTCCTTAAAAACGTTATTTTAGTGTTGATGAATAGGCCCCTTAGTCTTGAATCAATACTCCCTGGATAGTTTCTGCTTTATTTAAGCGACTTTGAATAACAACTAGAAATATGGACTTTGGATTATATCTTCCAATAAGGACCTGAACAGCAACATTTTTAGAATTAGAATCTGAATAACATCTTTAGGTAAGGACTATATAACAAATTTTGACCTGTCACCCATACCCCTTCAGAATCCTCCTTCCACTATATCTGCAGTTTTTAATTTAGAAACAATAGATAAAGCAAATATACATCTGATATGTCACTGCATGATGAAAGATGGGTACACACTTGTCCATTTCTCTGGGGATCCAACTCCAGACCAATCTATTGACACAATCCTTTTGTACAATTGGATGCAGTTTTCACACCCAATGTGTACCTAAAAACCTGTCCAATTTTGCAGTAGATCTCTGATCTGCATCTGCTTAATCAATGTACTGAAAGTATTGTATCACTGTACACACTTAGGCAGACCAGCTGCCACTTACAGGCAAGGGCATACAGTAGATATAGTATGTGCAGAGAATGGGGCTGCAATTGGGCTTAGGCCGCCTCTAGGGCTACCCCTTCAGAATCCTCCTTCCATTATATCTGCAGTTTTTAATTTAGAAACAATAAATAAAGTAAATTATACATCTGATGTCACTGCTGCCACGGTTGCCATGGAGAATTCCCCTGTTGATGGGGTGAAAGCTGAGGTTCCGGGTTGAGGGAGGAACCGGAGACGTGGGGCCTGAATATAAGATATCCTCATCCACAGATGTCAGACGTTGACGAGACCAGTCCAAAGGTGTGGAGTCTAACCAGCTGGGAGGTGTTCTCCAGTGACCCCTCCAATCGGGATATGAGTTTAAGCTGCACCCAACTGGGAGGTTGCGGTCCTTTGAACTGGAGTATGATACCGTGGGAATAGAGTCAAATAAAAAATGGCCCTGGGAATATACTTCTAAAAGAAGTACTAGTACGGGAGATAGATACTTGAACTGGAATGCTGGACGCACTATTATGACAAGGAAAGGTAAACAAGTTCTCTGGAAAGGGTCCTGGACGCAAACTTGCGTTGAGATAGTCACTAGAAACTTATACACCAGAAAGGGGTCCTTGACGCAATACTGTGTTGAGAGGTGGTACTGTAATCCACACAGGCAAGATGTTAGACATACTGTTGCGCAGAAAGTTGGCACTTGTTTTGCACACAGACTAGATGTTGGACGCACTGTTGCAGAGAAGGTTGGTACTTTTTTGCACACAGGATAGATGTTGGATGTACTTTTGCAGAGAGATTCGGCACTTGGGTCACCAGTAATAACGAGGGAACCTGGAACGAGGTAACAGCAAGAATACACTCAGTAGTGACAGTATTGCAAAGGCAACTTCCTGCTGCCTGGAGGCTGGCTGTCACGGCTTGGGTAATTGGGATTGGTGAACCCGAACTGGGTTGATGAACAGAGACAACTGGACCAGTGGGTAGTTGGAATTTAGATGGTTTAATGTAATTCTTGGCCATACAGCTGAATGAGGACTTTAATATGAGATGTAGAATAATGTCCTCTATGCAGAGATGCGCAACAAAAGATACTGAATAAAATTATAACACAAAAGTCTCTGGAGTTCACGAAGTAATATTTTCGACAAGAACTGTAGACTTGGAACTATAGAAATAGACGAGGAATATTAAAACTTGAAATAGAGGGCCTGATTCAGACCCGCTCGCGAGCACTCGCAAGCGGGTCGATGGTGCCCTAGTGCGCATGTGCACGACGGAGGGAGCTCTGTCGTGCGCATGCGCTAGACCCGGGGAGCGATGGGGAAGCCGTCGCTCCTGGTCTCGCACCAAAGGGGGCGTGCTGTCGATGTTGATTGACAGCACGTTCCCTTTGGTGGGCGTGCCAGGGGCATGGCTGCCAGATGGAGGCGTTCCCATGGGAACGCCTACCATCTGGGTCCGGCCCCACTGACATCACTAGTGATGTCAGTGGGAGTGATTTTGGCTCTGATAGAGCCAAAATCACTCCAGGGCTTGCGGTCACCGAGACCCTACCGCAGGGTCTCGTCGCAAGCCCGATGGTCGCGATGGTCTTGACCATCGCAACCATCATCATGGATGCTCGCATAAGCTGTGGGTGGTAACCCACAGCTATGTGAGCATCCAAGAGGCCGCTCCAAGTTTAGGTAGGAGGGCCCTGATTTAGAGCGAGCGCTCTGGTCAGAGCGTCCGGCTCTGAATCAGGCCCAGAGTCCGGGCTGAAGTTTACTGAATAGGAATTGGGTACTTGAATGTGACTCCTGGGTGGAGTATGCTGGATTGGAGTGAGAACTTGAGTCTGACTCTGGGATGGAGTATGCTGGATTGGAGAGAACACTTAAATAGGACTCCGGGATGGAGTATGCTGGATTGGGTGAGCACTTTGAATAGGACTCCGGGATGGAGTGTGCTGGATTGGGTGAGCACTTTGAATAGGACTCCGGGATGGAGTATGCTGGATTGGGTGAGCACTTTGGATAGGACTCCGGGATGGAGTGTGCTGGATTGGGTGAGCACTTTGAATAGGACTCCAGGATGGAGTGTGCTGGACTGGAAGCAGGAGTATACAGGAACTAGATGCAGGCAAACTGGAATGGGAACCAGTGGAGCTCAGGAACATAGGTATAGAAAAGAGCACTATTGTTCTGGCAATGAGACAGAGTCAGGGAAGGGCTTTTATACCCCTGGTTGGATGCTGATTGGCTGGAGCAACTGGAGAATGCTGCTGACTGGATGGATCTGGACCACCTGACTTGATCCAAGATGGCTGCGCCCATGATCCGGAGGTCTGACACATTGAAGTGCAGGAAGTGCATGGAAGTGTGGCTGGGACACCTAGGCAACAGCGGGGATGCAGGAAACCACCTTCAGGCATAGGAACCACTCTGGATTCCACTGACGGGAGCGGCTGATGACTCAGCAAGGCGCGATTGCATAAGTGCATGGGGAGATGGTCTCAGCAGGGGTCTCAGCAGGAGGTTTCTAGCACAGTTTGTGACACCGGCACAGCCAAGGCAGTCTACGTGGCTCTAAGAATAATACTCAGCATGTCACCCTCCGCCGCACTTGGTGTCTGAGCACACAAGTAACCAGGGGAATCTGGCGCTGGGGTGAGTAACAGCCAATCCTAGGCCTCAACCTGACAGTACCCCCCTTTCAGGGTAGACTCCGGACACCCACAAGGCTTCTAAGGAAATCTTATATGAAAAGCTTGTATGAGTTGAGGAGCATGAACGTCAGTTGCCTTAATCCACATCCGTCCATAACCTTTCCAATCTATAAGGTACTAAAGTCCACTGAAATGATGATGAGAATCCAAGATCTTCTCTACCTCAAACTCAACCCCCCGATGCATCTGTACTTAAGGAGTTTTAGGAGGAAACTGCCGAAATTGATTAAGTACCAACGGCCGTAATAAGGAAACATGGAAGGTGTTGGAAAATGAGGAGGAAGTTCCAATCTATAACCACAGGGTTTATTACTTTAAGAATGCAGTAAGGTCTGATGAAATGAGGTGCTAATTTCATACTTGGGACTCTCAAGCGGATGTTTTTAGAAGACAGCCATACCCTGTCCCCAACTCTCAAGAGGGGAAAGCAAGACGTCTCCTGTCTGCACACTTCTTATAATTACAGGAGTTTCACTTCTAGGAACAGATCAGAAAATGAGCTCACCAATTCGGTGATGGCAGGAACTTCCACGGATGGTAGGTCTTGGAAATCTGGTACTCGAGGGTGCCTACTATATACTGTGAAGAACAGGGTAGAGTTCAAAGAGGAGTGATACTGATGTGCAAAGCTCGTTTGTTGCTCCATACGCTATGAAGTGCACCATGCAAGGCATGCCACACACCACGCCATGAGTCGCGCCACACAGAAAGTTTTGTAATGTAGCATAGCGTAGCGCTAGAAAAAGTCATAACGTGTAATACAACTTTTTGCCCACCAGGTGTCACTTTTCCTTAGCTACATAGCACATACATATGATTTCCAATGCATGTTCTGTATCACCGCCCAATGATTGGATGACAGAAGCGGTGATTCGGTACACTGTACAGTAGTACAGCGTTTTCCACATGGAATCAGGAATGTATAATAAAGTGGTAGAAGAATATCTAATAAAGTTTTAAATCATTAAGCTCTGTATTACACACTGACTGTGCGGTTGAAATTGCACACTTGCGCTAATGTAAGTACTGTCGGCACTGTCCCAGACTTAGACATTGTAGTGATTTCATTACTTTACAAACTACAGTACTGGAGTAATGGATGAAGCGTTCGGGCTAGCGGTCTAATACCTAGTCTGACTGCTTCTCCCATGTTCTTGTCCTGTGGGTTTGAGACCTTGACCTTGGTCAAACCTTAGAACAATGGGAACAAAACCCAACATTTCAAGACTCCTTTAATAAAATCAAGAAAGAACTGGAAGAGTACGATAAGACTATAATTGAACGGAAACGCAATAAGTTCTCTAGGGATAAGCGTGACTTTACCACGGGTAACATCTTCCGCTGGAATATATCTCAAAGGAAAAGGAACTTTGGTCCACTAGATCATACACCCTCTTCATCTGAAACAGATATTTCTGACACTGAGGACCTCAGTGACCCTAACCTACATACTACAAACTCATTGGCTCACAGAAGTGACAATACCTCTCGCTTCCCCAATTTTTTAGAAGAAACCAGGGGTACCCGTGGGCACCCCGTAAATCTAAAATGAGGCGGGGGACAAAGAGGAAAAGCAAGATGGGAGCCTCATTCACCAAGCCGATACTCAACAAGGACCAGCAAGAGATAGAAATTCCATTTTCTTCATTTAAGATTATTAATTTATCTGATCACATTCTCAGCGATTCTCAAACTCAGGTCCTAAGCAAAGGTTTGTCTTTCTCACCCACTAACCAGTTTAACCGATTTCAATGGGAAACTAACCTCAGACTATTTGGTAGGAAACTCCTCCTAACCAAATTTTATAATTCAAAATGCATCGATTCAGAAGAGACCAACATGAGTTCCACAAATGTCAATATTTCCCAATTGGAACAAGAGGCCCTTGCAGCCCTGGAGGAGTTAACTGATGAGACAGATGCATTACCCACCTGTTCTAGACCTGCATGTAAAAAATGCTCTACCTTTTTTCCACCAGAGAACATATGCCCTGCAGTGGGTGTCTTTATTAGATGTGTGTCTCAAGATTTTGATGAAATCTATAGACGACAAAGACAGCGCAAACCACACAATAATCTCAGTTGGCCACATTGTATAGCCCTGGAACAGATTAAAAATTGGGATGATGTGGTAATTAAACCATCAGATAAAGGTGGAAATATTGTTATCTGGCCATTGAAATTTTACCTTCGTGAAGCAAATAAACAACTACAAGACACCTCATGCTATACGACCACCCTATTTGATCCGACTGAAAATTTTAAGACTCTCTACTCTAGGATGATAGATAGGGCTTTTTATAATGGGATCATCACTAAAATAGAAAACAACTATTTGTGGGTATCTCACCCCAGAACACCAACATTCTATCTCCTACCCAAAATCCTGGATGATCCACCTGGTAGGCCCATTATGTCAGGTAATGGGGGACTATTAGAAAAGCCAGTTGCTTCCTCGATATTCATCTGAGGCAACATGTCCTCAGTTTAACATCTTATATTAAGGACACAACTGATGTTCTGAGAAAAATTCATGATACCATCCTTGAAGATACTCACCTCCTTGTTTGCCTAGATGTTGAATCCCTTTATACATCTATTATTCACAATCTTGGGATTCATGCAGTGAAATACTTTTTAACTATGGAAGGCCTAGGGGACTTCCAGGGTTTTCTTTTAGAACTCCTGGATTTTGTCCTGCATCACAATTACTTTACCTTCAATAACTGCTTCCATGTACAGATCAGAGGCACAGCTATGGGCGCAGCTTGCGCACCTACATATGCCAATCTCTTAGGATGGTGGGAGAGGCAGTATGTCTTTCAGGATGGAAATTATATTTACACTCAGCATGTCATCACCTGGATGCGGTACATAGATGACATCTTGATGATCTGGGATGGCACACAGAATCAATTGGATCAGTTTGTCCAACATCTTAATAACAACAACATCAATCTGAAACTTACTTGTAATAGCAGCAGTACGAGTGTCGCGTTTTTAGATCTTAGGATCTTCAAGGGCTCTAATAACAAAATCTGTACTGAGCTTTACAGAAAAGGGACCTCCACCAATAATTTACTACATAATAGCAGTTCTCATTTTCCTCCCACCATCAACAGTATCCCAAAAGGGGAGTTCTTGAGACTACGACGAAACTGCTCAGACGAAAAGTCATTTGAGACTCCGAGCAAAGAGTTAACATCTAGACTCCATGAAAGAGGATACAGCAAGCGATCCATCAAAAAGGCTGTAAATGAAGTCTCAGGAACCAAAAGGGAGACGCTGATTTTTGGGGAGAAACCGCAAAAACAGGATTCCAATTAAATCAGATTTATAGGGGATTTTTGTAATAGCTGCAAAGAGGCTAGGGACACATTACAGAAATATTGGCACATTTTACTCTCAGATTCTGACCTGGCTGGCAACCTAGGTAGTAGAGTAAATATGAGCTGGCGCAGAGCCCCAAACCTCAGAGACAGATTAGTTAGAAGCCATTTCAATATGCATCCAAAATTGACTTCTACCACTGTCGGGAGCTACCCCTGTGGTGCTTGTAAAGTATGTGCGCATATACAAAATGTGGACAGGGATACAGACATATTCGGTCAGGTCACTAAAATGAAAGAGCTCTACAATTGTAGAACAACGAACGTGATTTACTGCATTACATGTCCATGTGACAAAAAATATGTGGGCATGACATCCAGGATGATGAAAGTCAGGATCCTTGAACATCTGGGGAATATTCGAAATGCTGAAACAGATATAAAAAAGATGAAACAACTGACTACAGTGGCCAGACATTTTCACTCTAAACATTCAGGACGAACGCAAGATCTAAAGGCTTTTTGCCTTGAAAGAATTAAACTCAGCCTAAGAGGGGGAGCTCTGAATAGAGCCCTCCAACAAAAAGAGAGTGAGTGGATATTCAGATTAGGCACAGTGATACCCGGTGGTCTAAATGAGAACATCAATTTTAGCGTTTTTCTTACAGAATAATTCATGTTTGTATTCCTCCTTACTGATGACCTTTTATATGTTTAGAGATATCTGCTGATTTTTATATCTTTTTTTAACTGTATATACAATTGTTTCACCCCTTTTTTTACTTTTTCTTTTCTATTCTTTTTTACTTTATACGAGTTGTTCTTTTTTCACTCGGATTCATTTCCTTCACGTCTCATCTTGTCTTTGATTATTATTTCTACTATCATTACCCTATTGTCTTCACATTTATTAATTTTCCTATACTCATCTATATTTCTCATCACAGTCAGTACCCTTCCATTCCTATTCCACTTCTTCATATCCCACACCCCTACAGTCACTGTTTCTATAGTACCAATTTGTTTCTTTGATTCACACACAACAACATCACTCTTTGCACACTAATTTATTCACATCTTAATGCTTGGTTTCTCGACACATTTTTTTCATCTATAATATAATTATCCCTCTCTGTAGGTTTCAACACATTTCTTATCTCTGAGATTATAGGTCTCTCCTTTACTTGTATATTTAATACACTCTGTTTTCATAGGGTAATTCTGTGTTATGTCTAACATCTCTACTCTGTTAATGTATACATTTTCTAATATCACTCGGTCAGGATTGACTGGTGTTTCTGTCACTTGTAAACATAGCCCTATGAATAAGCGTATTCTCTGTAATCATAGCCCATAAACAGGTGTTTTCCTACGGTGACAATTAGCTTCACCTTTACAATATTTTTTTGAAGTCACTTTATGTTCACTTATGTTAATTCAATGTTTGGTCTATTACTCATTAAATAGTGTTTGTGCAAACACTGACAAACGTTATTTCGTTATGATTGACTATCACATTAGTCACTTGGGAACACAGTCTTAATACTATCAATCTTTGTACACCTCCTTATTCATTTTTTCTGCACTCCTAGTTTCATTCATTCTCAAACTATACTTATTGGTATCTTGTTATACCCTCTTATTTATATGTTTATTTATTTTTTCAGCACTTCTCTTCGCTGGTTATAAATACATGCCGTATATCTGAGATTTCAGGTTCTTGTGTGCGTGTTATCCTTTTCCAACCTACTTTGTTTACATATGCTAATTCCATGCGCTGTTAGAACACCCTCAGAACTGTGTGGATGCACGCATTGGTTAATACTTTCATCTTTTGATTGGCTGGCTTGTCCGTCACTTGTAATTATAGCCCTATGATTGGACGTATTCTCCATTACTTTAACCCTTAAATACGTGCTTTTCAACTGAGATTAATAGTTTTCCTTCTTCAACACTCATTTTACATTCTATAATATTTACATATGTTTATTTTATGTTCGGATAAACATCCTTAAAACTCCGTCTGTGCAAGCATCAATCAATATTAGCCCGCTATGATTGGCTGTCACATCAGTCACTCGGGCAAACAACCTTATGATTGGACACTTGTTCTTTAACTACGAGAAGCAGCAGTGGAGTCTAATGATCAGGTGACCAAGCCTTCCCGGCGAAACGCGCGTCCTGCGACAGCATTCAGCTCCAGGATCTCACACACACTGCAACCCAGCACAACTGATTCTGATACAGGTACTTTCACTATCGCTCAGATGCGCTCTCTCATCTGAGTCCTTAGCATGTGACTCCCCCTGCAATGCCTAGCTGGTATCAGGGCTCAGACGCAGCTACATCTCAGAAAGCAGAAGTGCCTTTCTGTTGTTTCATCTGAGGCAATGCCACTGTCACTCTCTCATTCCCAGTTTGATTGACTGGGAACAGTAGAAGTGACTTAGTGCGTTTCTCTCACCTCAGACCTTACTGTTTTCCTCTAACTACGAGACTCCCGGCATAACACTCATATATTTATTTCTCAGACATTGTCTTTGAGGTCAATTCTGCAGTGGTCTGCCCTTAGATGGTACTTTGTTATGACATTAATTTGTTACATTGATCTGTGTCTCAATTATGAAAATTACTCACTAATATTGGGAGAGTTAAACTGCGATTGAAATAGTATCTATCAGAGTGACTGATATTCAGTACATTACTTTTACCGAATTGATTTATTTCATGCCAGTCAGAGTTTGTGCTTGCTGTGTGTGATGTCTCTGTGTCCATTGTGCACTTTAATAATAAAAACAGGACCATAGAGATCCTTTTAATTTTTGTATTTATGTTCGCCAATTTTTCCTGCATTATGCATATAAGCATTAGTTAAATATAATAGGTATTTTCTATACATTGCATACCATTTGTGTTCTCCATACCGATTAATGTGGGTTAGACCTAGAATTTGTCTTGTACACTATACCTCAGGCTTTCTATGCAGGAAATACAATTATTCTGTATCACCTCAAATTAATATTTCTTTCTTTGAATTTTTGATCTTTGTATCAACATGCTGATATATAATCAAGTGTGATATTGCATATTGAAGATAATTTCTTTTAAGTACTTATTCATTAAAAGTTAAGTTTTAATAATTTTCTATCTATCATCTTTATAATTTGTTACAAGAGTGCGCCCACATAGACATATTTGTCTTTTCTTTAGTTTTTGTTCTTCACTAAAACTTTTTCACATGTGTATTGCACAAATTTTTGTGGGTGCACCACCAACCTAGTGTCATCCAGAATTCATTGCATGTGATAGACCTTCATGTTGGTATATATTACTTCATTCTAATATCTCATATGTTATCACTTTTTTCAACAAATTTTGGTATTACTTGTGCGGACTCTCTCCATTATCCCTTAGTCTGTTATCTGAGTTCCATCAGTTCCTGAGCCCAGCACAGTATTTATCTTGAATTCTTTCTATATATTTATTTTTATCTTGTACTTAATTACATTCTCTTTACTGTTTAAACTACTCACTACTGCTCTCCATGTCTGCTAGTCATATTACAATTCAGCCCGAATCTTTTTGTGATAAACTTGCTTGAAATATCAAGCATGACTAGTTTCAATCTTTAGACAGAACTTAACAATAGACACCGACTGGAGGAGTTAGAGGGTATTTTTACATCAGAAACGAGTAATATTGAGTTTAACTCAGGTTGGGAAGAAGGACTAATCTCACTTAAACGGACTTTACAAAAACAAACACGAATCAACTGGGATATCATCAGTCTAGAGAACTATTGCAAACAAAAAATAACTCCAAGAGGGCTACGTCCCAAACTTTTTCCTACATTCGTATTGTGTACTGAGAACCTGCGCAAAGAATGGGAAAATAGCCTACTCAAGTGTTCCCATGAGTTAATGGGAAATTTGTTCAAACATGATCATCTGATCCTTGACGAATGTACAAAGGAGATAGACAAAATTGGTCAAACCTTAGAACAATGGGAACAAAACCCAACATTTCAAGACTCCTTTAATAAAATCAAGAAAGAACTGGAAGAGTACGATAAGACTATAATTGAACGGAAACACAATAAGTTCTCTAGGGATAAGCGTGAATTTACCACGGGTAACATCTTCCGCTGGAATATATCTCAAAGGAAAAGGAACTTTGGTCAACCAGATCATACACCCTCTTCATCTGAAACAGATATTTCTGACACTGAGGACCTCAGTGACCCTAACCTACATACTACAAACTCATTGGCTCACAGAAGTGACAATACCTCTCGCTTCCCCAATTTTTTAGAAGAAACCAGGGGTACCCGTGGGCACCCCGTAAATCTAAAATGAGGCGGGGGGCCAAGAGGAAAAGCAAGATGGGAGCCTCATTCACCAAGCCGATACTCAACAAGGACCAGCAAGAGATAGAAATTCCATCTTCTTCATTTAAGATTATTAATTTATCTGATCACATTCTCAGTGATTCTCAAACTCAGGTCCTAAGCAAAGGTTTGTCTTTCTCACCCACTAACCAGTTTAACCGATTTCAATGGGAAACTAACCTCAGACTATTTGGTAGGAAACTCCTCCTAACCAAATTTTATAATTCAAAATGCATCAATTCAGAAGAGACCAACATGAGTTCCACAAATGACAATATTTCCCAATTGGAACAAGAGGCCCTTGCAGCCCTGGAGGAATTAATTGACGAGACAGATGCATTACCCACCCATTCTAGACCTGCATGTAAAAAACGCTCTACCTTTTCTCCACCAGAGAACATATGCCCTGCAGTGGGTGTCTTTATTAGATGTGTGTCTCGGGATTTTGATGAAATCTATAGATGACAAAGACAGCGCAAACCACACAATAATCTCAGTTGGCCACATCGTATAGCCCTGGAACAGATTAATAACTGGGATGATGTGGTAATTAAACCATCAGATAAAGGTGGAAATATTGTTATCTGGCCATTGAAATTTTACCTTCATGAAGCAAATAAACAACTTTGAGACACCTCATGCTATACGACTACCCTATTTCATCCAACTGAAAATTTTAAGACTCTCTACTCTAGGATGATAGATAGGGCTTTTTATAATGGGATCATCACTAAAATGGAATATGACTATTTGTGGGTATCTCACCCCAGAACACCAACATTCTATCTCCAACCCAAAATCCATAAAAACCTGGATGATCCACCTGGTAGGCCCATTATGTCAGGTAATGGAGGACTATTAGAAATAGCCAGTTGCTTCCTCGATATTCATCTGAGGCAACATGTCCTCAGTTTACCATCTTATATTAAGGACACAACTGATGTTCTGAGAAAAATTCATGATACCATCCTTGAAGATACTCACCTCCCTGTTTGCCTAGATGTTGAATCCCTTTATACATCTATTATTCACAATCTTGGGATCCATGCAGTGAAACACTTTTTAACTATGGAAGGCCTAGCGGACTTCAAGGGTTTTCTTTTAGAACTCCTGGATTTTGTCCTGCATCACAATTACTTTACCTTCAATAACTGCTTCCATGTACAGATCAGAGGCACAGCTATGGGCGCAGCTTGCGCACCTACATATGCCAACCTCTTCATAGGATGGTGGGAGAGGGAGTATGTCTTTCAGGATGGAAATTATATTTACACTCAGCATGTCATCACCTGGATGCGGTACATAGAATGTTGATGATCTGGGATGGCACATAGAATCAATTGGATCAGTTTGTCCAACATCTTAATAACAACAACATCAATTTGAAACTTACTTGTAATAGCAGCAGTACGAGTGTCGCATTTTTAGATCTTAGGATCTTCAAGGGCTCTAATAACAAAATCTGTACTGAGCTTTACAGAAAAGGGACCTCCACCAATAATTTACTACATAATAGCAGTTCTCATTTTCCTCCCACCATCAACAGTATCCCGAAAGGGGAGTTCTTGAGACTACGACGAAACTGCTCAGACGAAAATTCATTTGAGACTCTGAGCAAAGAGTTAACATCTAGACTCCATGAAAGAGGATACAGCAAGCGATCCATCAAAAAGGCTGTAAATGAAGTCTCAGGAACCAAAAGGGAGACGCTGATTTTTGGGGAGAAACCGCAAAAACAGGATTCCAATTAAATCAGATTTATAGGGGATTTTTGTAATAGCTGCAAAGAGGCTAGGGACACATTACAGAAATATTGGCACATTTTACTCTCAGATTCTGACCTGGCTGGCAACCTAGGTAGTAGAGTAAATATGAGCTGGCGCAGAGCCCCAAACCTCAGAGACAGATTAGTTAGAAGCCATTTCAATATGCATCCAAAATTGACTTCTACCACTGTCGGGAGCTACCCCTGTGGTGCTTGTAAAGTATGTGCGCATATACAAAATGTGGACAGGGTTACAGACAAATTCGGTCAGGTCACTAAAATGAAAGAGCTCTACAATTGTAGAACAACGAACGTGATTTACTGCATTACATGTCCATGTGACAAAAAATATGTGGGCATGACATCCAGGATGATGAAAGTCAGGATCCTTGAACATCTGGGGAATATTCGAAATGCTGAAACAGATATAAAAAAGATGAAACAACTGACTACAGTGGCCAGACATTTTCACTCTAAACATTCTGGACGAACGCTTTTTGCCTTGAAAGAATTAAACTCGGCCTAAGAGGGGGAGCTCTGAATAGAGCCCTCCAACAAAAAGAGAGTGAGTGGATATTCAGATTAGGCACAGTGATACCCGGTGGTCTAAATGAGAACATCAATTTTAGCGTTTTTCTTACAGAATAATTCATGTTTGTATTCCTCCTTACTGATGACCTTTTATATGTTTAGAGATATCTGCTGATTTTTATATCTTTTTTAACTGTATATACAATTGTTTCACCCCTTTTTTAACTTTTTCTTTTCTATTCTTGTTTACTTTATACGAGTTGTTCTTTTTTCACTCGGATTCATTTTCTTCACGTCTCTCTTGTCTTTGATTATTATTTCTACTATCATTACCCTATTGTCTTTACATTTATTAATTTTCCTATAGTACCAATTTGTTTCTTTGATTCACACACAACAACATCAGTCTTTGCACACTAATTTATTCACATCTTAATGCTTGGTTTCTCAACACATTTTTTTCATCTATAATATAATTATCTCTCTCTGTAGGTTTCAACACATTTCTTATCTCTGAGATTATAGGTCTCTCCTTTACTTGTATATTTAATACACTCTGTTTTCATAGGGTAATTCTGTGTTATGTCTAACATCTCCTCTACTCTGTTAATGTATACATTTTCTAATATCACTCGGTCAGGATTGACTGGTGTTTCTGTCACTTGTAAACATAGCCCTATGAATAAGCATATTCTCTGTAATCATAGCCCATAAACAGGTGTTTTCCTACGGTGACAATTAGCTTCACCTTTTCAATATTTTTTTGAAGTCACTTTATGTTCACTTATGTTAATTCAATGTTTGGTCTATTACTCATTAAATAGTGTTTGTGCAAACACTGACAAACGTTATTTCGTTATGATCGACTATCACATTAGTCACTTGGGAACACAGTCTTAATACTATCAATCTTTGTACACCTCCTTATTCATTTTTTCTGCACTCCTAGTTTCATTCATTCTCAAACTATACTTATTGGTATCTTGTTATACCCTCTTATTTATATGTTTATTTATTTCTTCAGCACTTCTCTTCGCTGGTTATAAATACATGCCGTATATCTGAGATTTCAGGTTCTTGTGTGCGTGTTATCCTTTTCCAACCTACTTTGTTTACATATGCGAATTCCATGCACTGTTAGAACACCCTCAGAACTGTGTGGATGCACGCATTGGTTAATACTTTCATCTTTTGATTGGCTGGCTTGTCCATCACTTGTAATTATAGCCCTATGATTGGACGTATTCTCCGTTACTTTAACCCATAAATACGTGCTTTTCAACTGAGATTAATAGTTTTCCTTCTTCAACACTCGTTTTACGTTCTATAATATTTACATATGTTTATTTTATGTTCGGATAAACATCCTTAAAACTCCGTCTGTGCAAGCATCAATCAATATTATCCCGCTATGATTGGCTGTCACATCAGTCACTCGGGCAAACAACCTTATGATTGGACGCTTGTTCTTTAACTACGAGAAGCAGCAACCCAGCACAACTGATTCTGATACAGGTACTTTCACTATCGCTCAGATGCGCTCTCTCATCTGAGTCCTTAACATGTGACTCCCCCTGCAATGCCTAGCTGGTATCAGGGCTCAGACGCAGCTACATCTCAGAAAGCAGAAGTGCCTTTCTGTTGTTTCATCTGAGGCAACGCCACTGTCACTCTCTCATTCCCAGTTTGATTGACTAGGAACAGTAGAAGTGACTTAGAGCGTTTCTCTCACCTCAGACCTTACTGTTTTCCTCTAACTATGAGACTCCCGGCATAACACTCATATATTTATTACTCAGACATTGTCTTTGAGGTCAATTCTGCCCTTAGACTGTACTTTTTTTATGACATTAATTTGTTACATTGATCTGTGTCTCAATTATGAAAATTACTCACTAATACTGGGAGAGTTAAACTGCGATTGAAATAGTATCTATCAGACTTACTGATATTCAGTACATTACTTTTACCAAATTGATTTATTTCATGCCAGTCAGAGTTTGTGTTTGCTGTGTGTGATGTCTCTGTGTCCATTGTGCACTTTAATAATAAAAACAGGACCATAGAGATCCTTTTAATTTTTGTATTTATGTTCACCAATTTTTCCTGCATTATGCATATAAGCATTAGTTAAATATAATAGGTATTTTCTATACATTGCATACCATTTGTGTTCTCCATACCGATTAATGTGGGTTAGACCTAGAATTGGTCTTGTACACTATACCTCAGGCTTTCTATGCAGGAAATACAATTATTCTGTATCACCTCGAATTAATATTTCTTTCTTTGAATTTTTGATCATTGTATCAACATGCTGATATATAATCAAGTGTGATATTGCATATTGAAGAGAATTTCTTTTAAGTAAACTTATTCATTAAAAGTTAAGTTTTAATAATTTTCTATCTATCATCTTTATAATTTGTTACAAGAGTGCGCCCACATAGACATATTTGTCTTTTCTTTAGTTTTTGTTCTTCACTAAAACTTTTTCACATGACCTTGAATATATATATATATATATATATATATATATATATTAAATCTTTTGCTCTGTTTGAGAGAGAGCAACTTTATTACAAACTGACTGTGCATTTAAAGCGCCTTGTGTCAATGTCAGCACAATTGGTGCTGTGGTGGCTGTCATCCAGCTCCAAGGGGTTAGAAATGGGATCTCTGGCACATGCCTCATGGAGGGGTTGCAATGGGATTTCTGGTGGCGCATGCCCAGTGGAGCCAAGCCATACACCATGAAATGCTATTCCATGGCGTATGGAAGATCAGAGCACTGTTCATGCCCAGTGCTTTGGGAGTCAAACGCAGTGAAAGTGGGATGTCTGTATTACAGTACATACTTTAGAGCGCAAACTTGCTTCAATGTCAGCGCTGTCCCAGACTTGGACACTATAGTGATTTCTCATGAGCAGCAACTGGTAGTGGGCTCTGTTTGAGAGAGAGCTCTCTGTATTACAAACTGACTGTGCGTTTAAAGCGCATACTTGCGTCAATGTAAATGCTGTCCCAGACTTGTACACAATAGTGATTTCATGACCAGTAACTGGTAGTGGGCTCTGTTTGAGAGAGGTCTCTGTATTACAAACTGACTGTGCATTTAAAGTTTACACTTGCGTCAATGTCAGCATGGTTGGCGCTGTGGTGGCTGTCAGCCAGCTCTGAGGGGTTATAAATGGGATCTCTGCCACATGCCCAGTGGAGGGGTTACAAAGACAATGGAATCTGTGGTGCATGCCCAGTGGAGCCAAGCCATACACCATGTATCGCTATGCCATGGCATATGGAAGATCATCACTGTGCATGCCCAGTGGGTCGGGAGTCAAATGCAGCTAAAGTGGGATGTCTTGCTATGACAGGCTTGTGGACAAGTGGTTAGGTGTTCCATCTCTCTACCTGCCTGTCCCGCCTGTTCTAGGCCTTAATAAAAAATTTTTTAATTCTTCAATAGTTCAGTATTGTTATTCAACCCTTACTAAAGGGGGCTCTGTTTGAGAGAGAGGTCTCTGTATTACAAACTGACTGTGCATTTAAAGTGCAAACTTGCATCAATGTCAGCACGGTTGGCGCTGTGGTGACTGTCAGCCAGCTCCGAGGGGTTACAAATGGGATCTCTGGCGCATGCCCAGTGGACGGGTTGCAATGGGATCTCTGGCGCTAGCCCAGTGGAGCCGCTCCATAGCTGTGGTGTAAGGAGGCTCATACTGTATACTGTAGTAGTAATGCGCATGCCCAGTGTGTCAGGAGTCACATGCAATGTAGCCACTCCATACACCAGTCAAGCTGCAAGGAGGCTCACTACACGTACAGTACTGTAATAATGTGCAGCTGTCACATCACATACATGACAGATGCAATTCTTACTAGGACAGGCTTGTGGGCAAGGGGTTATGTGAACCGCCTTGCTTACACTTCCTGTCCACTTGTTCGAGACCTTGATAATTTTTTTTAAAATGTTCACTACAGTAGTTCAGTATTGTTATCCAATGTGTTACAAATTGGATCTCAGGTGCATGCCCAGTGGAGGGGTTGCAATGGGATATCTGGCACATTCCCAGTGGTGCCACACCATAGCCATACCCATGTAACGCTATGCCATGGCATATGGAAGATCATGGTGGGTCATGATTCACACACAGTGAAAGTGGGATCTCCGTATTACACACTGACTGTGTAATAATAATAATAATAATAAAAAATAAAAAGTGTAACCTTCCAGGTCTCGAACCCCAGAAACGGATTGTACAGATGCCTGCATGTGGTGGTTTGATTCCTAACCACTACACTACAGAGGCCTGCATTACCGAGGTTGCACCTGTCTTGAGTGTGTCATACATCATCGTAGATGTCAAGATGGCCAATCTTGTTTTATTAGTTGCAATGCTGCTGTGTGTAACTCCATTACCCGAATCTGTGCTGCTACAGTATATACTGCACTATCCTCCATAGACGCTTATTTGTTGTCAGCACTGTCAGCACTATCCCAGACTTGTATACAATAGTGATGTCATGACTACAGAAACTGGTAGTGGTCTCTATTTGAGAGAGGTCTCTGCATTACAAACTGACTGTGCATTTAAAGCGCAAACTTGCGTCAATGTCAGCATGGTTGGCACTGTGGTGGCTGTCAGCCAGCTCCGAGATGTTACAAATGGGATCTCTGGTGCATGCACAGTGGAGGGGTTGCAATGGGATTTCTGGTGCATGCGCAGTGGAGCCAAGCCATGTAGCACTATTCCATGACGTATGGAAGATCACAACACTGCACATGCCCAGTGGGTCAGAAGTCAAATGCAGCTAAAGTGGGATATCTTACTACGACAGGCTTGTGGACAAGCAGTTAGGTGTTCCGTCTCTCTACCTGCCTGTCCCGCCTGTTCTAGACCTTAATAATTTTTTTTTTTAATTCTTTACTAGTTCAGTATTGTTATCCAACCCTTACTAAAGTACATTATATATACTAGATTTTAACATTGTCCCCCAATTTTTTTTTTCCACCCCCAAAATGAAAGTGATTTTTTTTGGGTGTTCTTACGTGTTTTTTCAAATTTTTTTGATGCAGTTTACCTTTGGGGGACTGTCTTAAAGCTGCACGGGGGTTCCTACAACATTGCACCCCAATTCAGCACTTTTTTCCGCCTGCTATTCATACAGTAGGCAAAACTTTTTCGCATATTACTGTACATTGCATTGACTTCCCACCTAGGTGAATATGGCAAAACTTTTCCGCATGGCGAAATGAAATCATCGGTGATACTTTTTAGCCAATCTCATCTTTTCGCTCCAAATTTAATACGGGCTTCAGTGTGTACAGTATGTGTACTGTACTGTATACAGTACTACTGTAAGTGCCAGGCAACAGGGACGGGCAACAGGGATACTGTATATGACTGCGGGTGGCAAAACCCATCGGCTGCCGCCCCTGGTGAGGGCAATCCTGGCCAATAGGAAGATACGCTCCTGCATCTGTGTGTTATTGACTTTTTTTTCTATCATACTGTAGCCGCTTGCAACACGTAACGCACTGATCCATGCATGCATCTATAATCTTTTTTTTCACCAATACAGTACTTGGAGCATGGATCTCCCTGATCCGTGCTGCAAGCATCTTCTGCTATTGCATACGATCTAATATAAAAATTGTTAAACCATGCACGATAGTTCTTACTGTACGTCATGTAACATTAATTCCTGTTCAGAACTGTTGGAGTACTGTGTTGAACTCACTTCATTATTCACAACAACCCCAACTATACTGTACCTTGCAATGACAGATGCACGTGTTGGGTCTCAGACGCACTTAAATACTGAATTACACAAACACCAATTTTATAAATGAAATGACAATTTTTACTTAACCTAACATACTGTAATATACTGTACTATATGCACTTAATCACACCTTTTTAATACTGTACATGCTTTTAGATAAGATGAAAACAAAATTGATTTGCCAATGCTCACTGCATGATGCCAACTAGACAAAATAAACAAAAATGATTGTACTGTACCTGTAAGTACTGTACTGTATGGTCAAACACAGTAGTGTACAGTAAATTAAATATATATTCTGTTACACAGTACTGTAGTTTAACAGTATACAGTATGAATCTACAGTACTACAGTACTGCATTTTATATACATTACTGCAGTTTTCTTACAGTTACTGTATGCTGCCCATCCACTAGATGTGCTGAAAAGTGTCCGATTATGACATTGCAATCATGCAGTTGTTTGTCAGTCTGTGATGATCCTGCACTGAACAAGCAGTCATTCAGTGCAAACTCATCAATCATCTGCAAATATTGCTCAACCTGACGTTATCGTCAGGTTGACCAGCTTGTTTGCACGATGATACCTGTAGATGTCTAAATGACCAGCGGCCACGTGCATCGCGAATGATTTGCAAACAATTTATGAACGATTGAATGATAGAAATCATGCACTTTTTTATCGGAAACGACCAGCGATGCGCGCACCCGCTGGTCGTTTCCGACATCTACAGTATCATCGGGCAAACATGCTGAACAACCTGACGATATCGTCAGGTTCAGCCTGTTGCCTAATGATTGATGAGCCTGCACTGAACGTGTGCTCGTTCAGTGTACAGTAGGCTCATCACAGACGGAGAAATGACAGCACAATTACAATGTCGTAATCGTGCTATCTTTTCTCCGTTGGCTAGTGGATGTGTGCCTTAAGTCTTTACTCGACAACTGTATTATACTATGAAATTAGCATACATTTCTAAGAGAGGTGCGGTGCAGTGCCTGCTGCCGTGCAGGTGTACTTCCGTAGCTTGCGTTGCACTGTCTTACCTTCAGCCCTTATGTTTCTTAGATGGTCCTGGAATTCCAAGCTGAACATGTACATGACTACTGTACAGTACCTAGGAGGAAGGAGATGACGTGAGAACAGTCCTTCCTCAATGCCAACCGATACGCCCTACCAGACAGAGGACTACACAAAAAGATTAGGCTTTTAAGTTAAAATCATCACTGGCACTTTTGGCCTCAGATCCAGAGTTTCACCTATACCAGGTGCAGACTCAACCTCGCACCGGAGTGCAAGGTCCACTGTACGCCCTGAAGAAAGGAGGATAGGCAGAGACGAACAGACAGTAAAACACAGACACACAGATACTCGCGGAGATACTCTTGTTCTTCATCCCGCATGATCCCACACACAGGTCCCTGTAGGAGAGAGAATATGCCATGCAAGGCCCTTTCCTGCTCTATATTAATATCAGCCCTACTGTAACTCATCAGCCTAGTTAGTTTGTAATACAGAGACCTCTCTATCAAACAGAGGGCCTGATTCAGAGCCGCTCGTAAGCGGCCGCTTGTTCGCTATGAGCGATGTTCGCACAACTGCGCATGCGTATGGGTCGTAATGCACATGTGCAAACCAGTCATTGTGGTCGGAAATCATGCGCTCACAAAACAGCGAGGGGCTGCTAATGTGATTGACAGAATGTACCGTTTATGGGTGGTAACAGGGGAAGGTGCTTGAAAACGGGGGAGTGGAGATCCGAACGCAGGCGTGCCAAATGGTAAAAAGGGCATTTAATGTGCATAATTAGTAAAGGAGCGTCATCGACCACGTCACTTGGTTGTCTTTTAGCCTGAACTGCTTGCAGTGATTGCGGTAGGAATAACCTACCACAAGCACTGTGAGCAATTCAGATGCCTTTCGATGTACCCGATTAATCATATAAATACCAGAGATGACGTGTGATGCTAACGGCAAAGGGGTGTCTTTACAAAATAACGAGCGCATTTTTCGTTCGCTCGCTCAGACATAGAGGCATCAACAAACCACAATGAGCGAGCGCTCAATTTAAATAGCCGGCCCCTTTTTTGGAATGCCAGTCCGCAAATAGCGTCCGGCTCTGAATCAGGCCCAGAGCTCACTCACTACTAGTTTCTGAAGTCATGAAATCACTATTGTGTACAAGTCTGAGACAGTGCAGAGAGTGGTGCAAGAGTGCAAATTCAACTGCACAGTCAGTTTTTAATATACAGTACAGACACATTCATAGCGACACACTAGTTGTCCTAGCAGATGGGGGATGGTGTCCTTGGCAATGGTCACTATTTGTAGCCTTTTCAGGACACAAAGGCAGAGCTGACTGCTTACAGTAAATGTCTAACAGAGTGTCCTTTATTATGGTAATGAGAGGCTCTTGCTTGCTTTGGGGGAAGGGACCTGATGCAACCCTCGCACTGGGCATGCACCAGAGATGCCATTTATAACCCCTCGGAGCTGGCTGACAGCCACTACAGCACCAACCATGCTCACATTGATGCAATTTTGCGCTTTAAATGCACAGTCAGTTTGTAATACAGAGACCTCTCTCTCAAACAGAGCTCACTACCAGTTACTGGTCATGAGAAATCACTATAGTGTCCAAGGCGGGGATAGCACCGAAATGTACACATTTTTGCACTTTAAACACATTGTCAGTTTGTAAAACAGAGACCTCTCTCTCAAACAGAGGCCCTGATTCAGAGCCGGACGCTCTGACCAGAGAGCTTGCTCTGAATCAGGGCCATCCTATTTAAATTTGGAGCGGCCTGTTACAGGAATGAAGTGGGCCATTTTAGAAAAGCGATTGACCGCGACCCAAATAGTATTATAGCCCTTGGAATATAGTAATTCAGAAATAAAATCCATAGAGACGTGATTCGGTACAGGCAGTGGTCATAGAGGCCAACAATTTTACTTCGACTGGTTTTATGCTGAGCGCATTTAGCACAGGACATGATGAATTTGTGGATGTTCTCTCACATGGAAGGCCACCAGTAGGATCGTTGCAGGAATCTTAATGTTTTGTGGATGCCCGAGTGACCGGCAAAGAGAGAAGCATGGGCCCAAGTCAGTAATTTCTTCCAAATTTGAGGATCTACAAAAATTTTGCCTGGAGGAGGAGTGAGAATTTGTGTGGGAGCCAAGACAAGAGGATTTAGTATAGTCCGAATCTGTGGCAGATCTTCCTCCAAAGGAGACAGAAATGATCAAGATAGCGCATCCGCCTTTTTATTTAGGACCCCAGGATGGAATTGTAACTTAAAGTTGAAACGTGCAAAGAAGAGACACCAATGAGCTTGTCTGGCATTTAGGCAATGAGCCGTCTGGAGATAAACGAGATTCTTGTGATCGGTGATGATGGTGACTGGAAACTTTGCCCCCTCCAGCAGATGTCTCCACTCCTGTAAAGCCAGATGCATGGCCAACAATTCTCGGTCTCCAATCATATAATTCTTTTCTGCTGGGGAGAATTTCCTAGAAAAATAACCACAAGGATGAGTCTACCCATCATCTCCAGTTTGTGAGAGCACCGCTCCTACACTTACAGAAGAAGCATCCACCTCAAGGATAAAGGATTTTTCAAGATGTGGCTAATGTAGTATTGGAGCTGTGGAAAAGGCAGACTTTAATTTTTGGAAGGCTGCAATGGCTGTGGGCAACCAGCGGGATGGATTAGAGCCCTTCTTAGTGAGGGCCGTGATCGGCGCTACCACTGTGAAGAAATCCAGGATGAACCGTCTATAGTAGTTTGAGAAGCCTAAGAAGCATTGTATGGCCATCAGAGAAGTTGGCTAGGGCCACTCTTGAATAGCTCTCAATTTATCCGGATCCATCCTTAACAATTTGCCCGAGATTATATGCCCCAGAAATGGCATGGAAGACTGCTCAAAGAGGCACTTAGAAATCTTCCCATGCAGGCTGTGCTCTTGAAGGCGAGAGAGGATTTCCTTGACATGTAGCTGGTGGGTCTGTAAGTTCTCAGAGAAAATCAATATATCGTCAAGGTATACCACCACGAACTTGTAAAGAACATCCCTAAAGACCTTGTTGATATACCTCTGAAATATTGCTGGGGCATTACACAAACCGAATGGCATCACCAAATATTCGAAGTGCCCATCACACATATTAAATGCAGTCTTCAATTCATCGCCAGATTTTATGCAAATCAAATTGAAACCTCACCATGGAGGTCCAATTTGGTAAAGATGCGATCACCCTGCACTTTGTCAAAAAGTTCCGAAATGAGGGGCAAGGGGTACTGTTTTTTACCTTGATTGTGTTAAAGCCCCTGTAGTCAATGCAAAGCCTGAGGCCTCCATCTTTTTTCTCCACAAAGAAGTACCCCGCACCAGCAGGAGAAGAAGAAGGTCTAATAAATCCCTTGGAAAGGTTCTCCTTGATATATTCCATCATTGCCGTAGTTTCTGGCACAGAGAGAGGATAAACTCGGCCCCTAGGAGGCACTTTCCCTGGCATCAGATCAATGTTACAATCCCAAGGGCAATGAGGAGGTAACTTCTCCATTGACTGCTCATTGAAGACATCTGCAAATTCCCTGTATGCACTGGGCAAGCACGTATCAGGAACACCTTCCATTTGTTTGGACTGCATAGAGATTGAATGAGCACCTACAGCGACAACTCGCGACAGACACTGGTGGAAGCAGTTTGGACCCCAAGCTAGGACCTGCATCGTGGACCAATCCAATGTAGGGTTGTGTTTCTTGAGTCACGGTAGTCCCAATACTATTTTGTTTGAAGTTCTGGGGAGGACGAGAAGCTCTAATGTTTCCTGATGAAGACAGCCCACCTGAAGAGATACTGACTGGGTAATGAAGGAAATAGGATTAACCAAAATGATGCTGCCATCTACCCCGGAGAGATCCAGCTTAGTTGTCAGAGGATTAATGGGTATACCCAATGAAAGAGTCAAGGCTTCAGAAATAAAATTTTCCGCTGCCCCCAAATTTATTAAAGCCTTTAATTCCCTTGTTTTCTCCCTCATCTTGTAATGCACTTGCCACCGAGGAACCAGTAGCTTCCATTTGGCCTGTGCAAACTGTCATTGTCGCCGTGGAGAATTCCCCTGTTGATGGGGTGACAGCTGAGATCCCAAGTTGAGGGAGGAACCAGAGGCGTGGGGGCTGAATATAAGATATCCTCATCCACGGATGTCAGACGTTGACAAGACCAGTCCAAAGGTGTGGAGTCTATCCAGCTGGGAGGTGTTCTCCAGTGACTCCTCCAATCGGGATATGGGTTTAAGCTGCACCCAACTGGCAGGTCGCAGTCCTTTGAACTGGTGTCTGATACCGTGGGAATAGAGTCAAATAAAAAATGGCCCTGGGAATATACTTCTAGAAGAAGTACTAGTACGGGAGATAGATACTTGTAATGGAATGCTGGATGTACTGGTATGACAAGGAAAGGTTCTTGTAAACATGTTCTCCGGAAAGGGACCTGGACGCAAACTTGCGTCGAGATAGGCACTTGAAATTAATACACCAGAAAGGGATCCTGGACGCAAACTTGCATCGAGAAAGGCACTAGAAACTTATACACCAGAAAGGGGTCCTTGTTTTGCACACAGGCTTGATGTTGGACGCACTGTTGCAGAGATAGTTGGTACTTGCTTTGCACACAGGCTAGATGTTGGACACACTATTGCAGAGAAAGTTGGTACTTGTTTGCACACAGGATAGATGTTGAACACACTGTTGCAGAGAGATTCGGCACTTGGACCACCAGTAATCACGAGGGAACCTGGAACGACGGAGCAGCAAGAATACAGTCAGTAGCGACAATGTTGCATAGGCAACTTCCTGCTGCCCGGAGGCCGGCTTTATACCCTGCATTAGCAGATCATTGGTGGACAGTGTCAGCTGACCACCACCATGCTACCATTGGGTACAGGGTAGTCAGGTGATGAAAACTGTCATAGCTCCATCTATGACAGTGACCGCAGTATCCATGGCACAGCACAGCCAAGGCAGTCTACATGGCTCTAAGAATAATACTCAGTGCATCACCCTCCGCCGCACCTGATGTCTGACCCTCAAGTGACCAGGGGAAGTTGGTGTAATGGCCGATCCTAGGCTGCAACTTGACAAATGCATGACGAAAGGTGGATACACACTTGTCCATTTCTCCGTGGATCCAACTCCAGACCAAACTGTTGACACAATCCTTTTGTACACTTGGATGCAGTTTTCACACCCACTGTGTACCTAAACACCTGTCCAATTTGCAGCAGATCTCTGATCTGCATCTGCTTAAACAAGGTACTGAAAGTATTGTATCACTGTACACACTCTTGCAATTTTAGGCAGATCGGCTGCCACTTACAGGAATGGGCATAGCTATAGAATGTGCAGAGAATGGGGCTGCAATTGGGACATGGCCGCCTCTAGGGCTTGAGTCTGTATCTGCATCGAGTTTCGCTGCCACAAGCCCTGGAGTAATTTTGGCTCTATCAGAGCCAAAATCACTCCCACTGACATCACCAGTGATGTCAGTGGGGCCAGACCCAGACGGTAGGCGTTCCCATGGGAACGCCTCCATCTGGCAGCCACGCCCCCGGCACGCCCACCAAAGGGGGCATGCTGTCACTCACCATCGACAGCACGCCCCCTTTGGTGTGAAACCCAGAGCGACAGCTTGGCTGTTGCTATCTGGGTCTCACGCATGCGCAGGACGGAGCTCCCTCCATCGTGCGCATGTGCATTTGGGTACCATCGACCCGCTTGCGAGCGTCCTGCGCTCGCGAGCGGGTCTGAATAAGACCCAGAGTCCACTACCAGTTACTGAACTCATGAAATCACTATTGTCTACAAGTCTGGGACAGCATCGACATTGACGCAAGTTTGCGCTTTAAACGCACAGTCAATTTGTAATACAGAGACTCTCTCAAACAGAGCTCAATAGCAGTTTCTGAAGGCATGAAATGACTATACATTAATGTCTGAGTCTGGGACAGTGCAGAGAGTGGCACAAGCATGAAAATTCAACTGCATACATTAGTAATACAGACAACTGGGCATGCGCAGTGCAATGATCTTCCATGCGCCATGGCATAGCGCTACATGGCATATGGCTTGGCTCCACTGGGCATGTGCCACAGATCTCATTGTAACCCCTCCACTGGGCATGCACCAAATATCCCATTGTAACCCCTCGGACCTGACAGCCACCACAGCGCAGGCATTGACGCAAGTTTGCACTTTTTAAACGCACAGTTTGTAATGCCTTACTTTTAAACAACAACACTACTACAGTAGTTTCACTATAGTGTCTAGATCTGACAGTGCCAAAAAAAAATATTATTTTCCAGGGCTTGAACACGGGACCAGCATTGTTGCAAAGCGATCACCTAACCACTAGCCCACAAGCCAGCTATATTAAGAACTGCACATAGCAGGCTCATCCTTGTGCACTCCACCCACCCGCTGCTGTTTTTAATAATACATTTTTTTTTCTTCCTTTTCAAATATTATACAGTACTAGTACATATACTGTATACACAGATCTCCACTATTAGAGAATAATTCATCCCATTCAGTGAAAGCTGTGTGTACATCTCATTAATCTACAGTATTAGTTATACTGTGATAACAACTCAGGCAACTACACTACTGTACAGTTATAGTATGTACAGTATGTGTACTGATTTGAGTCCCGTTCTAAGAGCTTACTGTATGTATGTGATATTAAAAATATTGGTTGTGCAAACATGCAAATACTGAGCAGTGCGTGAATTTAATATCCATCCAATTTAACAGTATGGTATTCAGTACAAATTACAACAGTGGAGCACTAGCCACCCAGTGGTTAAGTGCTGTATTACATGCCATAGCGTATCCTTAGTTGAAGAATACCATGGTACGCCACAAGTCCAGCCATCACATAATGTTCCATGGTGCAACTCAGAGCCCTGAATGGCATGCCTTGAACAACAAACTAGCTGGGCACATCTGTACCTGAAATTATGGGCAAATTCTGCCCAAGGTAACAAGTCGACCCAATAATTTTGAGAGGAGGACACAAAAATCCTAATGAATGTTTCTAACTCTTGATTCACCCTCTCCATCTGGCCGTTAGTTTGTGGATGACATGCTGAAGAGAACTTTAACTTTATCCCACAGGTAGTACAGAGCACCCTCCAGAATCTTGCCACAAACTGTACTCCTCAGTCAGACACGATCTCTCTTGGTAAGCCATGGAGTCTGAAGATCTCTTGGATAAAGACTTTAGCCAACTGTGGAGCTGAAGGAAGGCCAGTTACAGGAATGAAGTGGGCCATTTTAGAAAAGCGATTGACCGCGACCCAAATAGTATTATAGCCCTTGGAAGATAGTAATTCAGAAATAAAATCCATAGAGACGTGATTCGGTACAGGCAGTGGTCATAGAGGCCAACAATTTTACTTCGACTGGTTTTATGCTGAGCGCATTTAGCACAGGACATGATGAATTTGTGGATGTTCTCTCACATGGAAGGCCACCAGTAGGATCGTTGCAGGAATCTTAATGTTTTGTGGATGCCCGAGTGACCGGCAAAGAGAGAAGCATGGGCCCAAGTCAGTAATTTCTTCCAAATTTGAGGATCTACAAAAATTTTGCCTGGAGGAGGAGTGAGAATTTGTGTGGGAGCCAAGACAAGAGGATTTAGTATAGTCCGAATCTGTGGCAGATCTTCCTCCAAAGGAGACAGAAATGATCAAGATAGCGCATCCGCCTTTTTATTTAGGACCCCAGGATGGAATTGTAACTTAAAGTTGAAACGTGCAAAGAAGAGACACCAATGAACTTGTCTGGCATTTAGGCAATGAGCCGTCTGGAGATAAACGAGATTCTTGTGATCGGTGATGATGGTGACTGGAAACTTTGCCCCCTCCAGCAGATGTCTCCACTCCTGTAAAGCCAGATGCATGGCCAACAATTCTCGGTCTCCAATCATATAATTCTTTTCTGCTGGGGAGAATTTCCTAGAAAAATAACCACAAGGATGAGTCTACCCATCATCTCCAGTTTGTGAGAGCACCGCTCCTACACTTACAGAAGAAGCATCCACCTCAAGGATAAAGGATTTTTCAAGATGTGGCTAATGTAGTATTGGAGCTGTGGAAAAGGCAGACTTTAATTTTTGGAAGGCTGCAATGGCTGTGGGCAACCAGCGGGATGGATTAGAGCCCTTCTTAGTGAGGGCCGTGATCGGCGCTACCACTGTGAAGAAATCCAGGATGAACCGTCTATAGTAGTTTGAGAAGCCTAAGAAGCATTGTATGGCCATCAGAGAAGTTGGCTAGGGCCACTCTTGAATAGCTCTCAATTTATCCGGATCCATCCTTAACAATTTGCCCGAGATTATATGCCCCAGAAATGGCATGGAAGACTGCTCAAAGAGGCACTTAGAAATCTTCCCATGCAGGCTGTGCTCTTGAAGGCGAGAGAGGATTTCCTTGACATGTAGCTGGTGGGTCTGTAAGTTCTCAGAGAAAATCAATATATCGTCAAGGTATACCACCACGAACTTGTAAAGAACATCCCTAAAGACCTTGTTGATATACCTCTGAAATATTGCTGGGGCATTACACAAACCGAATGGCATCACCAAATATTCGAAGTGCCCATCACACATATTAAATGCAGTCTTCAATTCATCGCCAGATTTTATGCAAATCAAATTGAAACCTCACCATGGAGGTCCAATTTGGTAAAGATGCGATCACCCTGCACTTTGTCAAAAAGTTCCGAAATGAGGGGCAAGGGGTACTGTTTTTTACCTTGATTGTGTTAAAGCCCCTGTAGTCAATGCAAAGCCTGAGGCCTCCATCTTTTTTCTCCACAAAGAAGTACCCCGCACCAGCAGGAGAAGAAGAAGGTCTAATAAATCCCTTGGAAAGGTTCTCCTTGATATATTCCATCATTGCCGTAGTTTCTGGCACAGAGAGAGGATAAACTCGGCCCCTAGGAGGCACTTTCCCTGGCATCAGATCAATGTTACAATCCCAAGGGCAATGAGGAGGTAACTTCTCCATTGACTGCTCATTGAAGACATCTGCAAATTCCCTGTATGCACTGGGCAAGCACGTATCAGGAACACCTTCCATTTGTTTGGACTGCATAGAGATTGAATGAGCACCTACAGCGACAACTCGCGACAGACACTGGTGGAAGCAGTTTGGACCCCAAGCTAGGACCTGCATCGTGGACCAATCCAATGTAGGGTTGTGTTTCTTGAGTCACGGTAGTCCCAATACTATTTTGTTTGAAGTTCTGGGGAGGACGAGAAGCTCTAATGTTTCCTGATGAAGACAGCCCACCTGAAGAGATACTGACTGGGTAATGAAGGAAATAGGATTAACCAAAATGATGCTGCCATCTACCCCGGAGAGATCCAGCTTAGTTGTCAGAGGATTAATGGGTATACCCAATGAAAGAGTCAAGGCTTCAGAAATAAAATTTTCCGCTGCCCCCAAATTTATTAAAGCCTTTAATTCCCTTGTTTTCTCCCTCATCTTGTAATGCACTTGCCACCGAGGAACCAGTAGCTTCCATTTGGCCTGTGCAAACTGTCATTGTCGCCGTGGAGAATTCCCCTGTTGATGGGGTGACAGCTGAGATCCCAAGTTGAGGGAGGAACCAGAGGCGTGGGGGCTGAATATAAGATATCCTCATCCACGGATGTCAGACGTTGACAAGACCAGTCCAAAGGTGTGGAGTCTATCCAGCTGGGAGGTGTTCTCCAGTGACTCCTCCAATCGGGATATGGGTTTAAGCTGCACCCAACTGGCAGGTCGCGGTCCTTTGAACTGGTGTCTGATACCGTGGGAATAGAGTCAAATAAAAAATGGCCCTGGGAATATACTTCTAGAAGAAGTACTAGTACGGGAGATAGATACTTGTAATGGAATGCTGGACGTACTGGTATGACAAGGAAAGGTTCTTGTAAACAAGTTCTCCGGAAAGGGACCTGGACGCAAACTTGCGTCGAGATAGGCACTTGAAATTAATACACCAGAAAGGGATCCTGGACGCAAACTTGCATCGAGAAAGGCACTAGAAACTTATACACCAGAAAGGGGTCCTTGTTTTGCACACAGGCTTGATGTTGGACGCACTGTTGCAGAGATAGTTGGTACTTGCTTTGCACACAGGCTAGATGTTGGACACACTATTGCAGAGAAAGTTGGTACTTGTTTGCACACAGGATAGATGTTGAACACACTGTTGCTGAGAGATTCGGCACTTGGACCACCAGTAATCACGAGGGAACCTGGAACGACGGAGCAGCAAGAATACAGTCAGTAGCGACAATGTTGCATAGGCAACTTCCTGCTGCCCGGAGGCCGGCTTTATACCCTGCATTAGCAGATCATTGGTGGACAGTGTCAGCTGACCACCACCATGCTACCATTGGGTACAGGGTAGTCAGGTGATGAAAACTGTCATAGCTCCATCTATGACAGTGACCGCAGTATCCATGGCACAGCACAGCCAAGGCAGTCTACATGGCTCTAAGAATAATACTCAGTGCATCACCCTCCGCCGCACCTGATGTCTGACCCTCAAGTGACCAGGGGAAGTTGGTGTAATGGCCGATCCTAGGCTGCAACTTGACAAATGCATGACGAAAGGTGGATACACACTTGTCCATTTCTCCGTGGATCCAACTCCAGACCAAACTGTTGACACAATCCTTTTGTACACTTGGATGCAGTTTTCACACCCACTGTGTACCTAAACACCTGTCCAATTTGCAGCAGATCTCTGATCTGCATCTGCTTAAACAAGGTACTGAAAGTATTGTATCACTGTACACACTCTTGCAATTTTAGGCAGATCGGCTGCCACTTACAGGAATGGGCATAGCTATAGAATGTGCAGAGAATGGGGCTGCAATTGGGACATGGCCGCCTCTAGGGCTTGAGTCTGTATCTGCATCGAGTTTCAGTGCCATCTCATGAGCCCTGGCTTTTCTGTTCTCACCAGAATTCTTCTGCAGGGCATCTGGGTGCAGAGATAATCTAAGCTACTGTATAGCCATCTCTAATTGCTGCCTGAATAGTGAAACCTCTGGTGAGGTTAGCAACAGGGGGGTTACAGGCTATGGAGCTCATTCAGACCCTCTTGCTAGATGCGTTCACTCGCACACTGCACATGCAAATCCAGCGCACGCCCAGCAAGGCAGGCGATCGCACGGCAAGGCATTAGCACGCCCACTATGTTTTGGCTTGTGATCACTATGTGTATGCAGACGCTCACCAGCCATTCATAAGAGGCCCACTTGCGCACGTCATCTCTTGGAAATGCATGAAAACATTGGTACATCGAGCACCATCGGATGCGACCACAGCGTTTGAGGTTGACAATACCCTGCCGCAAGCACTGCGATCACTTCAGTCTGAAATCCCACCAAGTTACATGTACTATGATGCTGCTTTTTAATTATGCACGCCTCTGAAACGGTTATTGCAACACTCAGGCACGTCTGCGTTCACACCTCCTCTCCCCCGTTACCAGTGGCCAGCCCCTGTCACCACCAACAAACGGCTTCTCCAGTCACTCACACTGCTGGGCAGTCTATGAGCAGCGAGCGAACACATCCCAATCTCTCGTATTGGTTAGTGCACGCACATTGTGATACGTAAGCATGCGCAAATAATGACTATCGGCCAGCTACGAGTGTTCACATTATAGCGAGCAGGTCTGAGTCAGCTCCTGAGCCTCCTAATTTCAGCCAAACCCAGGTTTGACTAGACCTGCCCAGAGGCATGGAGTCTAAATCACTTGGTGATCTTCTCCAGTGACCCCTTCAATTAGGATTTGGGTTTTTCGCCAAACCAGTTGATCAGGTCACGGCCCTCTGGACAGGTACCTGGGAGTGACAGAAGACTGAACGCGTTTCCCTGGATCAGTGTCATCCAGATTCATCAGAAGTGGACATTTATACAGCCCCGGAAAATTGCACAGGACACGCTAAGAGGACTGATATCACTTCAATCCACTGCTTGGTAACTATTGCTGTGTTCATATATTCAGTCGTATGGGAGCAAGTCCTAATATCAATACCATACAGGAGAGACAATTACCACCTACAGGATGTTTTATGTAACAATTTACATTTTTTATTTAATATCAGCTCTTTTAATAATACAAGGTTTAATAGACTATTGTTTTAATTTTGATACATCCGTTTCTCAGAATATATTTATTAATCATGTATTACTTGATAAGCGCTGGTTCCTTATATCTATCTGCACCTATCCAATTTTGCAGCAGATCTCTGATTTGTATCTGCTTAAACAATGTACTGAAAGTATTGTATCACTGTACACATTCTTCCAATCTTAGGCAGACCAGCTGCCACTTACAGGCAAGGGCATACAGTACAGGGCTGCCATCAGAAATTGTGGGGCCCGGTACTAACACTAAAGAGGCAGGGGGATGGGGCAGAGGTGGGCGGAGCTACACCGGGGGCAGGGGGGACATCAATTGGTGCGTAAACCAGTTTACCCATTCTCAAAGTTTCGGATGTGGTTGTTAATATAACATGTTAGACTATCATATGAAACAATACTAGAGAAAACTGCTGTAAATACACACACACACCACATCAAAAAAGCAGATTCCACTTAAAAAGCCAGAAGGAAGGGGACTAGGGGGGAGACAGAGAAGACTGGCTGTGAAGGCTGGCTGGAATAGGGGGGGGAGGGAAGACTGGCTAAAACAGGGGGGGAGAGTAGGGAACACTGGCTGGAACAGGGGGGGGGGCAATGCAGGAAAGGCTGGCTGGAACAGGGGGGGCAGGGAAGTCTGGTTGAACAAGGAGTGAAAAGGGCAGGGAAGACTGGCTGGAAAAAGAGGGGAGGGCAGGGTAGACTGGCTGGAACAAGGGGTGAAAATGGCAGGGAAGGCTGGCTGTAACAGGGGGGAAGAGCAGGGAAGACTGGCTGTAACAAGGGGTGAAAAGAACAAGGAGGGCTGGCTGGACTGGTGGGGGGGGAAGCATAGCGCTAGGTCAGGGACTATGTTGTAGTACCTTTGTTACTGGTTTCTTTCTTCAGCTGGCTGTACTGGTGCAGCCAGCCAGGCAGAATCGGCGCTAACAGTTGATGCTGCTGTGAGGAAGGATCTGTGACCGTCGCAGGTCATGTGGTTTCCTCTTGCCCAGTTAATTTTACGCAGCGCCAACAGCAATTATGCTCAACCATTTCAAATACGGTACAGGGCGCGAGCCAATCACAGCTCACGGATTGGCAGCCAATCAGGAGCAGCTGCTCCTGATTGGCTGCCATTCCGTGAGCTCTGGATGGCTCGAGGTCGGCGCCGTATGTGCAATGCCGCTGGCATTACAGTATATCAATATCAATTATTCCTACTAGCTGCTGGTGCAGCAGCGCTGCTACACAAGCCCCCTTCTCTCTCTGCTTTCTCCAGGCCCGGGACTTGAGGCCCGGCATTCCCTCCCTGATGATGGCTGCCCTGATACAGTAGATATAGTAGGTGCAGAGAATGGGGCTGCAATTGGGCCCAGGCCACCTCTAGGGCTTGACTCTGTACCTGCATCAAGTTTCAGTGCCATTTCATGAGCCCTGGCTAGTCTATTCTCACTAGAATACTTCTGCAGGGCATCTGGGTGCAGAGATAATCTAAGCTACAGCCATCTATAATTGCTGTCTGCATGCATTGTGATGTCACAATTAGCCATTACTGAATTTCAGCGCACAAGCCATCTGAAACACCTGGCTGAGTTTAGGCCAAGCCTGGAGTGGAAAATGCAGTTACAATCTCACATGTGATGGGAGGAGGGAAAGGAGACACCTCATCTGCCCTCTTCCACCTCCAAGACTTCTGGCCTTTTCCTCACACACAGCGACCTGTGTCCTAGAACTTCTCTCAGCCTCGGTTTGCACTGACTAGCATTGTGTTATGGCACGATTTGCACCCTTCTCTGGCTGGCAATCTATTCAGCTACATAGAGTACTTATGAGCCTGGCCCTTCTTGAGGTCACATTCTGCTAGCAAAACATGCAATGGTTTGTGACCAAATACAGAATGAGGTGAATATTCTATTGAACAGTGTTGGAAATTACATGCATCTCTATCTGTGACCTCAGAATCTCAGCAAATACTTTTTTCTGTTTTTTAAAGAATATTTTATTGATGTTAGTCAGAAAAAAATGCAACTAAATAAAAAAGGGGTTACAGAATACTTAGAGGGGAGAGGAAATAAAAGGCGACAGGCGATACGCAGATCCCACACAAACATCAGGCATGACAGTACAGGATTCTATAAATGGAGCACAAAAAGGGGGCGCCACATAGTGTATCAAAGGTAAAACTATTTATCACGCAATCAATTAAAACTGATTAATAACATGCGTACCAAAAATGGTGGTCATAAACCACCGCAAGTAAACGAATGAGGTATCACTGGCAATTCACCAGGCCAGCCGCAGAGTGTAGACTGTGACAGCAAAACACATGCAGCCACTCATGCATTTGGTACATCCTATGGGCAAGTTTATAAAACATTTTAATGTGGGTAATACATTTAGACATCTTAAAGCTTGTAAGAAAAATTTTGCTCCAGTCTCTTTCTAGAGTCACATGAAGGTTGGATTCCCATTAAAGTTGCACAGAAAGTTTCTGAGAGGGTTGTTGTTTGGAAATAAGGAGGCTAACGCCAGAAAAACCTGGCATTACCCTATAGAAGCCTATGGGCTTCTTACTGCACCCCGCACCCGACACTTCACCTCCGCCTCGCAGCCCCACCGCCGCCCAGCGCTGACCCCCACTCACCTGCTCTCCATGGTCTCCGGCCCGCGCTCCTCCTGGGTCTTCTGCCTCCTCTTCCTCCTAATCTTCTTCCAGGTACAGGGAGGAAGAGGAGGAGCCCGGGGCTTCCTGCACAGATGACCAGCAGGAAGCTCCTGGGGCTGGGAGGGGGCAGGGTCCCACGGAGACCCCATTACCCGGAGTCGGCTGCTTCGCAAAAGGCAGCTCTTATCGTAAGAGCTGTCCTTTGCAAAACTAATTGCATATGTTATTACATATGTGATTAGTAAGGTTGCGGTGACTGGCGGAATGGTCAACGCAACCTTAGTACATCCCGGCCTTGATGAGAATTAGAAAGCCCACATAACACAAAGACTTATGTTGCCATTCATATTAGTATGAGGCTTGGAGCTTGCATAGCAAGTGCAGAGAAATATTGAGAGGGAGAACTGCAGTTTTGGATGTGTTTAATTTGTAATAGAAAGTTAGAGAATAAAGGGTATATTTACTATACTGAGAGTTTTTAGAAGTGGAGCTGTTGGCTACAGCAGCCAATCAGATTCTACTTAACATTTAACTATCACCTTCTAGAAGATAATAACTATGTCAGGATGCAGCCTGGGATCGGCAGCTACTCACCTCCGAGCCGGCGTCCTTGGGCTTAGACTCCAGGAACAGGAAATTGCTGTTCAACTTCGCTGTTCCAGTGACTGTGATACTCACCAGTGTTTCTCCATGTTAATTCCTCAGTCTGTTACTTCAGCCTTCTCGCTGTTCTCCAGTGTTGTTTGCATCAGCTCCCAGGCTGACGTCCAGTGTGTCTTTTCAGTTCTCTCACTGTACTCCAGTTCTTTTCATAACAGCTCTTGTGTTGTTAATATTGTGCTGTTCAGTTCCACAGCTGCCTCCTTGTGTTACTGGTGTCTGCTATCATGCTAATTACTAGTTAGCTCTCAGCTGGATCCTTTACAATTCTCAGTGCATTCCTGTGTTACATTTCCCTGTGTTCTTAGTGCAAGTCAGTGACTGGTTCCTTTACAATTCTCAGTGCATTCCTGTGTTACATTTCCCTGTGTTCTCAGTACAAGTCAGCAACTGGTTCCTTTACAATTCTCAGTGCATTCCTGTGTTACATTTCCCTGTGTTCTCAGTGCAAGTCAGCGACTGGTTCCTTTACAATTCTGAGTGCATTCCTGTGTTACATTTCCCTGTGTTCAAGTATTCAGTTCATACACTGATCTCCTGTGTTCCTATATTTAGTTCACATGCTGATCTACTGTGTTCAAGTATTCAGTATATACACTGATCTCCTGTGTTCAAGTATTCAGTTCACATGCTGATCTCCTGTGTTAAAGTACTCAGTTCATATGCTGATCTCCTGTGTTCAAGTATTCAGTTCATATGCTGATTCACTGTGCTAAGTTTTCAGCTCACTAGCTGATCCCTTGTGTCCTAGTTATTTAGTTCTTACGCTGGCCTCTAAGGTTATACCTTTATTGTCTCTGTGCTGGTTTCCTGTGAATTAACTCTCGTAAATATAGTTACCAGTCTTCCTGCCACTCCCAGTTACCTGTCCAGAAGGTCGCAACCTGCTCAGTTGGTGCAGCAAAACCGATATCCCAACTGGAGGGGTCACTGGTGAAGAGCACCAAGTGAGTTAGACAGCACACCTCTGGGTAGGTGTAGCCAAACCTGGGTTTGGCTGCAATAGGAAGACCTAGTCTCTGTCACTCTCCTAGTTGTTCCTTCGCCACCCTAATCCTGGCTCTTTGTCCTCATCTAAAGAACTTCCCGTATGGATTGTGACAAGCTGGAATCTAATTGGTTGCTACGGGTAACATCTCCACTTCTAAAAACTCTCACTTTAGTAAATTTACCCCCTAAGAGTCTAATAGGGAGTGGATAGCTGGTAACAAGGAGTCAAATCAAATAGCAGAATGTCATCCACAAAGAGGCAATTTTTATGGGTAGAATCCTGAAATCCACATTATTATGACCACCAGCTAATAGCCAGAGTAACCACCGTGTGCAGCACAGACAGCAGCTAGATGAGCTGGGAGTGACTCAATAAGGTTCTGGTAGGTTGGCACAGATGACTGCAGTGCATCCCACAGCTGCTGGAGGGTGCATGATGGTGTATGCATAGAGCGAACACAACAATCAAGATGGTCCCACATAAGCTCAATTGGGTTCAATTCCGGGGAATTAGGGCGCCAGGAAAGTACTTGGTAGTCTTGGTCATGCTCATCCAACCACTGTTAGATATTTCTAGCCGTGTATCATATTGCATTGTCTTGCTGGAAGATCCCCCCTGCCTCAGGGAAGACAATCAGCATGTATGGGTGTACGTGCTCTGCAAGGATGGATTCATAACCAATCGGTTGAGGGTGCCTTCTACATGGATGAGTGGGCCCAGAGAATGCCATGAAAACATTCCCCAGATCAATACGCTGCCACCACCAACTTGTGTTTTTCCAGTAACGGTTGCAGGGTGTTTGTTCTCTGATGTTTCTCGCCTGACATGCCATCTTTCATCCGTTCGATGAAGCAGAAAATGTGGCTCATCGGAGAAGACAACTCTTCACCAATCAGCGGAGGTCTAATTCCAATACAGGCTTGAAAATTGAAGCCTTTTCCTCCAATGCACCTTTGTTAGCATAGGTGCGGTGACCATCTGTTTGCTTCAGAGCCCCATATGCAGCAGGGCTCGCTGTACTATCATTTTAGACACACATCTGGAGGCCCCCAGGTTCAGTTTGATGGTGAGTTGCTCCACTATAGCGAGTTGGTCGGCCCTCACGCACCTTCGTAGCTGACATTCTCCTCTAACATCAATGGCACATGGTGCTCCCTAGTTTCCACGTTGGTTATTTGCAGTGGTGCCATTTGTCCAGTCATGATACATCTTCACCACAGCAGCACATGAACAGTTCACAAACTGTGCTGTTTCAGAAATACTGTTACCCTCTGTCACCCCCAAAGTCACGACGTCATGTTGTCAGGCCCAAGATTGACAGGGCTGCAGACACTAAGGAGTACAGCACTGTCTGGAGTGTCCTTATGATGCTCTGAGCAGCTCTACTGGTTGCAGAGTGTATGTTGGACGTCCTTGGACAAGCCGAGTGGCTCTGCAGTAGCGCTATTGGCTGCAGGGTGCCATTCCAGGCACCCTGCAAGCCACATGCCAGTGCTGGGGGACAGCAACAGTGCTACACCCAGGGCCCTGCAACCTGGGTGATGGCCCCACTCACCTACCCTTAGTTACAGCCCTGATCAAACAAGCTCTTACATTAAACTTCCTGATCTAAAACACACCAGTGATGGTCTTCTGTTTCTAACCCCTTCACTGTGGGCTTGATTCAGAATTGTACAAAAACTCAATGTTTTGGTACTACTCCGATGTTTAATGATTGGCACATGCACAGGATCGCAGTCCCCACTAAGCCGCAGTATGCTTGCGGCCGTTTGGGGGCAGGGGGGGTGGTGCTGCCTGCATTTCCAGAAAACAGGCATGTTGGCCCCACTTTCTAACACTGCCGCGGCAAGTGTATGCTTCTTCTGATACAGGCATACTTGCCTCGCAAGCGGGCAAGAGGTGGCCATTCTGAGTAGCTTAGGTTTACTCAGAGGGGCGATGCTGCAAACATCACGACCGACAGTCATGATTGAGATGTCAGCAGGAGGCTTCTTTTTCCTTCAGGCAGGCATTAGCATATTTTTGCACAGCAGCTGCTTTGCAAAAACTTACAATTTTGAATCAGACCCTGTGATGGGATACACGGAATGTAGCAACATAAAAAGTGTGGTAGCTATTTGCTGTCTGCGAGGTTCTACTGTGAATATGAAGGGTGGGGGGAATGAGAGAGCTCAGACTACTGTCTTTTCTAATTGAATTGAAACATGTCAGCTAAAGTCTCCAGGTCACAATCAGACTGGTAAGAAAAATACATGCCTATTATTCTTTCAGACGGTAGCAGGAAAAATAATAAGAACAATTTTATCTTATTATCAATTGAAGAATATAATTTTTTATTAAATATTTTTCATGGAGTTACCTTTTAAATCTGTCTTGTCCAACCCTGGGGACATTTGTATGTATTAAGACATTTTGAGCAGAAATTACTTTTATCAGTTATGTCTTCCTGTCATTGCATTTCTACTTGGATGAGTAAGGCAGGAGGATCTTAGCAATGTTAAGAAATTTACAAGATAATGATTACATAATGAAAAATGGAAGCATGTACCAGAAGTAATAGCAACCAGTCTTCAGTTTCTTCGAAATTGTATCAGGGTCTTCGGGGGTAAGTGAATCCTCCCCAATGTAAATAGTATATTGAGCATATTTACAGCTGAAACTAAAGCTGGGTACACACTAGAGCGACTTACAGCTGTAAGCATGACAAGCTGTCAGTACTCCACTGATTACATGAACATGATACCATCTCAGTCTTGTTTCTCTACTGATACTATGAACAGATTGGCTGATCTAATTGTCAATCTAATAGGACAACCTATCAGTTAGTGGCCAGTGCTATTTAACCTTGGTCTGATCATCACAATTTTGTACTTCCTTGACAAAGCCCCGGCGAAACACGTGTTGGTCAGCCTGCTGGGGGTTCCTCAGTGCGTACTCTGGACCCCGTACCACGGTTACCACATATGAATGGAGACTAAGTATCAGGTACTTCCTTCTACTCCCTACTGCTCTCTCATTACTGCCAGCCGCCGGGACTCCCTGCACTGCTGTTAGGCAACAGGGACAACGGTGTGAATTGGCTTTAAAAGCAGAAGCACCTTATCTTACTTCATTGTGCCAGTACTGGGGACTCTCATTTTCTGGCCTCTATACATTTATAAGACAGGAAACAGCAGATCCCAGGTGTATAAGTACACAACTCTTTCATCTATATCTATCATAATTTTGTTATACTTAGTCTCATAGGTAGAATCGATGGACGCCGCTACTACCAATATTAATATATTACTGTGGTTATCCGTGGTGTATAGCAATTTTAATTGTGTGTATTTTTTTCACTTTCATATGATTTATTATCCATTTATTATTTTGCCCCTTTTTTGCACTCTTACAGTGCTCATTTCACTTTAATATGCATGTGTTTTATTGCTGTTACCACACTTAGGAAGATTCACTGTTTATTCCTCTATTGAAAATGGATGCATAGCAGAAATCTGCCCAGAGGCAATCCTGAATACCTGCATTGCTAAATGCTATATATAGATATATATCAGAAACAACTGTGATTACCAATTGTCATATATATTTCAATATACACAGGAAACAATTATGATTGCCGATTTCATTCAAAATTGTATGTTTCAATACTCAATGTCCTGTTTTGTGGTTTTTGAAAGATATGAACATGATATATATATATATATATATATATATATATATATTTATTCCATAGGCACTGACTAAATATACAACATAAATTGAGATGACCGCATAGCAAGTGTCTACTTGGAGGCAATCTCGAATACTTGCTTTGCTAAGTGCTATGTGTGTCTGCATATATATATATATATATATATATATATATATATATATATACACAGTATATATGTGTGCTTATTTCACTTTAATATGCATATGTTTTATTGCTGCTACCGCACTTAGGAATATTCCCTGCTCATTCCTCTATTGAGAATGGATACATAGCAGAAATCTGCTCAAAGGCAATTCTGAATACCTGCATTGTTAAATGCTATATATATATATATATATATATATATATATATATAAGAAACAACTGTGATCACCAATTGTTATATATATTTCAATATACAAAGGGAAACCATTGTAATTGCCGATTGCACTTAAAACTGTATATCTCAATACTAAATGTCCTGTCCTGTGGGTTTTTAAAGATATTAACATAAGATACATACTGTATAATTATTCCATAGTTTCTGACTAAATATACAACACAAATTGAGATGATTGCATAGCAGGAATCTGCTTAGAGGCAATCCTCAATACCTACATTGCTATATGTATATGTATATATAAGAAACAATTGTGATTATCGACTGTTGTATATATTTCAATATATACAAAAAACAATTGTGATTGCCGATTACATCCAAATTGTATATCTTAATACCTGAAAAATATAAACATGATAGATTTATTCCATAGGTATTGACCAAAATATACAACATAAACTGCAGTAATATTACAATGTATCTCCTACGATTGGAGAATTGTTTGTTTGTTTGTATTGTCCAACCTGATAGGTATTTTTGGCCATTTTTTTTCTCCTTTCCTTTTTAATGAATTTCAATAAAAGGTATTTTTTATAGCTTGATAATTCCATAGGAGTGTGTCCCACATACAGTGGACCTCATTCAGAGTTGGTCGTAGTGCGCCACGGTCGTACGGCCAACGACCGCAAAATCCGATCGTAAACAAAGTGACGCCCATTCGTTAGCACTGCACCTCCTCTAGCTACCGACTGATCTGAACGAACGAACGAGTCAATCGTAGTCAGGCGCTGTCAGTCGCTGTATGCTAATTATGTTCTGATGTTTGCGGCCGTATGTGCTGTTTTGATGGTCACATGTCATGTTTACATGGACTATCGATCAGCTTGTTATTAGCTTGTTGTCAATTATCTAATTAAGTGTTTAACTCTTGCTGTTCTTTAAAACGAGTTTTTTATCATGTGTCAATAAACTTTATTGTTCATTTTGTGGGTGTTTTCTCCGTTCTCTTTTTTTTCACACAATTTGAAAAACAAAGGGCCTGATTCAGAGCCACTCGTAAGCGGCAGCTCGTTCGCTCCGAGCGATGTTTGCCAAACTGCGCATGCGTACGGATCGATATACGCATGCGCGAACCAGTCAGTGCGGCCGAAATTCATGTGCTCGCAAAATAGCGAATGCCTGATAATTTGAGTGACAGGATGAGGCGTATGTGGGTGGTAACAGGGGAAGGTGCTTGAAAACGGGGAGTGGAGATCCGATCGCAGGCGTGCTTAAAGGTCAAAACGGGCGTTTTATGGGTGTGCATATTTAAAACAGCAGCGTCATTGACCACGTCACTGGGGTTTTTTTTAGCCAGAACTGCTCGCAAAATTGTGGTAGCAAAAACCAACCACAAGAATAGTGAGCAGCTCATACCCTGTTCGATGTACTCGATTAATCTAATAAATAGCGGACATGACGTCGGATGCGAGCGGCCAGGGGGCGTAGTTTCCCAAAAAACGACCGCAAGTTTTGTTCGCTCGTTCAGACCTAGAGGCGTGAACAGACCGCAAACAGCGAACGGTTCATTTGAATAGCCACCCCTATTTTCTGGACGAGCGAGCGCAAATAACGTCCGGCTCTGAATCAGGCCCAAAGTAAGGTTTATTAACTGTGAATGTACTTTTGCTAATTATGTTAACTTTATAAATGCATGTGCATTTTGCGTTAGGATCATTTGCACTCTTATGTTTGCAATTGCACACTGCTTGTTGTAGCCAATCAAATGTGACCTTATTTTTCGGGACACATGATTAAAGGATTGGCCAATAGTGGTTTTTTTGAGGAAAGTGTAAATATTTTAGCCAATCATATTTTTTGTACCCCATGTATATTACATGTTTTCTGAAAAATCGGCCATTGTCATCATGAGAGCCGCGGCGTTTACCAGGAGAGAGTTGCTTGTCCTGGTAAATATCCTGGATAGGCGGATTACCCACGCTGTGCCGCCCATTTCCAACCGCATAAAGCGGACGGCCTATGTGGAGGTGAGGCAAGCACTCCGATCAGCGGGTTACAGGCGCAATATTGCCCAATTAGAGAGGCGCTGGTCTGACCTGCGCCGCCGGTCACCTGCGCTCCTGATGAATTTGCGGGCGCAAATATGCAGATGTAAGTATGCGTTTGTTTAAAAGTAATAATTAGTGGACTGTTAAAAATGTATGTTCCTTTTATGCATGTTCCTGCCAATTATTTTAGTCAATGTTAAAAAACCCTCCTGCATGTTGTCCCTGTTGTCCAGAATGTGTAAAGTGTACTTGTATTGTGTAGCCGAAATTCAAAACTAATTTTTATTTTATTTTATGTTTACATTTTAGAAGCACAGCAGAGACAGAGAAGGGCACACAGAATGCAAAGACATGCTGGTGGCAACCTGCAACCCTCACCTTCTGCATCTCCTCAACCCAGCTGTCCCTCCCCACCACCATACTCCTCCAGTAACCCTCCCTCTTCCAATCCTCCCCGAGTATTCCTCCCTCCCCTGCCCACTCATCCCAAATTTCTCAAATCTCCCCTCGGATCTTTCCTGCTCCATTTCCCATTCCACCATTCCCCCAACTCCCGAATATTCTCCCTCACTGGAAGTATCTCCGCCCACATCTGTGGTTCTGTCCGACCACTCTGAGGGTATGTTTTTTTTTTTTGGGTGTTGTTATCCATGTATTTGTACAAATTTATGACCTTTTTTTTGGTTTTTAAAATTTCTGTCTGGGGTTCCAAATCACTGCGCAATAATGCTGTTTTTCACAATTACGATCTTAGGTTTTGTGCCTGGGCTTTTTTTTTATTGTGGACCATCAAAATATAGGTTTAGTGGTTTTTTAAAAATGTTTTGTATTTTTAGGAAATAATGATTACATTCAGATTAGTATTTTACAATGTAAAAAAACATGTCACACAACTTGGCAAGGTGCTAGGAACCAGACTACCCTTGTTGATGTTGTGTACACTGTGTTTAAAATGTACTAATGTACTTAGGCAAAGTGATGTTTTCCATAGCAAACAAACACATTGTATTTTAGGTTTATGAAGAACATTCTAGAAGTGAATACGTGCATTGTGTTTTAAGGATATGGCCATCATGACTTAAGAATACACCTCCCATTATTTTTAACATCATCATAGTAATTTTTGGTTTATGCCACATAGTTAGGGTTTCAAATTATTTTAACAACATAAAAGTATAAACCTATTAATAATGTTGTGTGGCTGATACTTTCAAACACACCGTAACATCATTGTGTTTAAACACTTTTTGGTACATTGAATAATGTGTAATGATCAAATGTAGAGTATTTAATTCCCAAAAAAATGTTTTGTTCCACAGATCTAACCCACATCCTGAGGGAAATAAGGGAGGAGCTAAGAGACACCTCTGGATATTTAATGCAGGCCTACTGCTGCCTCCAAAGAATAGTGGGGCATTGGAGGATGTTTAGTTATTTTGTTGACATTTTTTTGCATTTTTCTTACCCAAAAAAAAACATTAAAGTTTTTGTGTTTCAAACATTTGTCCTGTTTTTTGCAACACATTAAAGGGTGTAATTCTGCTTTTTAAAAACTCTGTGAACAAAGGTGGGTGCCTTTCCATAGTGTACGAACTGCAAAAATGTATTAGTAAACCTTAAGTACATTTGCAGTAATGTTGTATATTTTTTATTTAGGGGTTGGCATACATTATCCACCTCAAAATGACTTTATTTAAAAAAAAAAAAAAAAAACAACATTTGTATTTAATTGAAAACATTTATTAAATAACAAACATGTTGCCAACAGGCTTTTACTCATAAAAATTATTTCATAACACATTCACACATAACAAATGTCCTCAGGGTTTGGGCAAAGAAAATATCTGGCTTAGTCAAACAAAAACAACGATAGTAAAATACAAACAGATTTTCGAATGGGAAACATACAAATTATAAAAACAAAAGGCAAATTAACTAAACATGATGGGGTATATCCGTGCAAAATGTGTTAGTTGTCCAAAAACATACAGGGTAATGCCAATGGTTTCCATTGTTTTTGCAGGTTTTGGAAAGTGTTGTGATTTGGTTGGTAGGAAAAGAAAACAAAAGAAAAAGGTACACATTAAAATACATTTGCAAAAAGTGTTTTGTTTAATAAAAAAATTTAAATATTCCTAACTAAAAAAAATGTGAAACAACATAATCATGTCTGCCCCCCCCCCCCGACAGCATTACAACCTTCCTCCGGGGGGGCCATCCTCTGGTAAGTCCTCCTCTGGCTGCATGGGTACTCGACTCCTTATTGCAATGTTGTGTAAAATCCCACACAGGACCACAATACGAGAAACCATATCCGACGAGTACATGAGTGCACCACCAGAGTGATGGAGACACCGGAACTGGCCCTTTAAAAGGCCGATACAGCACTCCACCACCTGCCTGGTGGCAGTAAATGCAGCATTATAGTAAGTTTGGGGCCCTGGTGTGGGAGTCAAATAAGGAGTCAGCAGCCAGGGCATGCAAGGATATCCACTGTCATCTGATGGAAATGGGACACCAAAAGATACATACATTTACCATGAAAACCTGTTTACACTATTACTAGAGCTACATACTGGATTTTTACTTACCAAGAATCCACACATCATCAGCTTGCAGTATGCTTAATTTTGGCCAAATCCCTGAATGCTGGATCACATACGCATCATGGCTGCAGCCTGGGAATTTGGCATTCAGGGAGAGGATCTGGAGGGAGGCATCACATAGCACCATTACATTTAGGTAATGGAAATTTTTTCAGTTCCTATAGATTTGTTCCCTGCATGCAGGGGGCTGAAGTGCTATGTGAGTGCCATCCACTACCCCTATGACGTGTGGAAAGCCTGCAATTTAAAAAAAACTTCTGCTTTACCACATCAAGGGCTTCCGTATCCAAAGGCATACTAATAAAATGTGCTAGATGATTGAAAAATGCATCTAACACACGCCTCAGGATCCGTGAAAATGAGGGCTGGGAGAGGCCACCCACCAGCCCCACAGTGGTTTGGAAGGACCCTGAGGCGCAGAAATGTAACACCGCCAACAACTGTGTAAGTGGTGAGATTGCTGTAGGAATGTTACCTGACTTTCTAAATCATTTTTTATTATTGAAAGAGTCTCTAGGATAATATTTGGAGGCAGGCGATAATATTTGGAGGCAGGCAACCACATCATCAGGCATTCCAAAAAGGGTGACACGTGTTCTATATATCTTGGCCCTTGCACGCCTCCTATGCCTATGCCCAGGAGGAGGCTGAGGAAGGTTGGTGGGGGTCAACATGGCCACTATTAGCTGTCCAACATTGCTCTGTAAAGTTAAATTTATATTTAAAATTGGTTCTATAGAGTGTTTTGGATTATTTGTTCAAAAATACTTAGCTTTATAATAATGGTGCATATTCTTACAGGGTCAGGCAGTGCCACCTTCGGAAATCCCTACATGTGTATTTGTTGTAGGTTTTTTTATTTTTAGGGAAGACAAAAATTAATTAGATTTTTTAGTCCAAACCAATATTACTACTATTACTGTTAAAACAAAGCCTAGCTTTTAAAATCGCCAAGATGAATTGTTGTTAAATGTACGAATTTACATTTACCAAATAGATCAAAAAACATTATTAAAGTATTAATTTTAAATTTTTTAACAAAATAAAAAATAATATTTGTTGGTTTGAATAAATAGACACTTACCTGATTCAAGTACAAAATGGACTGTTAAACACCTTTAATAAATTGTAAAATAAAAAATAAAAATTAGTACCAAAAAATTTAAGTTTTTTAGGATTGTTGATCCCCAAAAAAAAAAAAAATGCAGTAGGCTGCCACACTTACTTGAGTCTTCGAATAATGTTGTTTTTTGAAGGATACAAGAGCCCGGCCACCCAAACAGAACAAGTAACCGGCTCAAGCACAACAATTAACGGGGTTTGTTAAATGTCAGCACCAATCAAATTTGATAAACAAAAACCACCACCAAAAACAAAACACTAAAAAAAACCACAACCCAAATTAAAGGAACACAAAAACCACCACCGCCAAAAAAAACACCCAAATAAAGTAACCAAAAAAAAACCACCAAAACTAAAGGAACACAAAAAACAACCACCAAAAAAAAAACAACACAAAAAACAATCACCAAAAAGAAAGGAACAAAAAAAACAAACACCAAAAAGAAAGGAACACAAAAAACAAACACCAAATATAAACGAACACAAAAAAAACCAACAACAAAAATAAAGGAAATTAAAAAAAAAATAGAACAAAAAAAATTAAAAAAAAGGTAACAAAAAAAACCCCACAACCAAAATAAAAAAACAAAAAAAATAACAACACACAAACAACTCACACAAGCACCTCTCAAACAACAAACACAAACACCTCTCAAACAACACTCACAAGCACCTCTCAAAAAACTCACACAAGCACCTCTCAACAATTATTATTTACATTGTGATGAAAGGCAAATTTCAAAAAAAAGAAAAAAAATTTATACCAAAAATGTCTATCTTTAACTATATCAATGTATACAAGGTTTAAAAAGTGTGGTATCTGAAAAGGCTGCTATGCAAAACACAATGCTAGATGTTTTAAAAACTGTTTTACAAAAAAAGGTTTAAAAAGCACAAAGAAACATTTGTGTTACGAATTCCCTAATGCACACGCAAGTGAAATGAGTTACAAGGTAATTAGCAGTGTTAATAGTTACAATGCAGCAATCTTAGCTTATGCACTCCCCTAAAACGCCTGGAAACGCTGAAGAACGCCTCTGTTTGCAGACCACCACCCCCGTATACTCCCACAAACGGTCTTTCCTGTCAATCAACTTTAGCAATCCACTTCCGTGTCGGAAGCAATACGACCGACAGTATTTTTGATTGGTAGAGCTCGTACGCACATACGCACTGCTAGCCATGTGCAGGCGCAGAAAGAAAAACATCGTATGCATACGACCGTGCGGTCACAATGACCGACTCTGAATGAGGTCCAGAGTCCTTTTTCTCTTCTCTCTGATATACTCAATTTACTCCGAGGGTGCACCCTCTACCTTTATTACTTTATAACGATCTTTTTTACCCACCAATATTCCTGTGCAATCAGTCCTTCACTACCTCCCCCTTCCCCTATCTATATAGACACAATCAGACTGGTAAGAAAAATACATGCCTATTATTCTTTCAGATGGTAGCAGGAAACATAATAAGAACAATTTTATCTTATTATCAATTGAAGAATATAATTTTTTATTAAATATGTTTCATGGAGTTACCTTTTAAATCTGTCTTGTCCAACCCTGGGGACATTTGTTAGTATTAAGACATTTTGAGCAGAAATTACTCTTATCAGTTAAGTCTTGCATTTCTACTTGGATGAGTAAGGCAGAAGGATCTTAGCAATGTTAAGAAATTTACAAGATAATGATTACATAATGAAAAATGGAAGGATGTACCAGAAGTAATAGCAACCAGTCTTCAATTTCTTCGAAATTGTATCAGGGTCTTCGGGGGTAAGTGAACCCTCCCCAATGTAAATAGTATATTGAGCATATTTACAACTGAAACTAAAGCTGGGTAAACACTAGAGCGACCGGCATTCATTCCGACAGTGATTGTGTGTCCACAGTCGACGACTGTAATGAACGACAGAACGATCACCGTTCTGCCATTCATTAACAATGCACTGGCCGCTAGTGATATTGCTAGGTTTGATGTGCAGCACATCAAACCTGTCGACCATCACTAGCTACTGTGGGAGCACGCAATTATGCATACACACTGAGCGATGTCAGTGATATGTTGTTATGAAACGGTATATCGGGCCCGACAACGCTCTAGTGAGTACCCAGCTTAAGGTCTGTGCCAATCAATGAAATTACCAGTCTAAAGCTGGGTACACACTGAGGGGTAAATTTACTAAGTTTCGAGTTTGGTCGAGATGACAATCTCAGGTGAGTTTAGGCATATTTTTCATCTTGCAAATTTCCTAAAGACAAACTCTGGTGAGTTTGGGAGAGATTTCTTTATTCTCACTCGTAACACTCGGGTGAGGTCGCAAACTCGAAATAACTCACCATCGGGCAAACTCGGAAGTACTTTTCATGTAAGAAATACAACTCGCAAATTTACCAAGAATCAAAATTACAATCTTGGGTGAAATTGTAGCAAATTGAAGTTTCAAACACTCCACCTCCTGAGCTGTGAGTTTGGCAGAAACATACAGAGATCAGTGTGATTTGTGACTTAATTTAAAGTGTTTATATTTAAAAAAAAATTACATAGGGTCCCCCCCCAAAAGACATAACCAGCCATGGACTAGTCAGCCAGTCCCGGTTCTAAAGATTACGGGGTACAAAACATGTAGTGCCCGCTCATTGGCTGGGACCCACGTGTATCCAGCCCATGAGTGGCCGCTATATGTAAAGCAGCCTCTGATTGGCTGGTGGTCCATGGGATATCCCAAAGAGGCCCGTCAGCTGTCATTCGCAAAGTATTGGTGTGTGTGACAACACATACCAATACTTGTCCATTTGGATTCGGTTTTTTGGTTTGTTATGTTGCCAAGACCCCTGGATGCTACGGAGAGCAGTGCGAGGATGGAGGTGAGTATCAGATCTTTATTCCAGATACATCCAAACGGATTCTACATGGGACAAGGGGACAGACCAGCTGGCAACAGGTAAGTATGTGTGAGTGAGGTAGGTGTGTAATAAAGTTTTACTTTAGATGGTGTGTGTACTGTCTTTTTTAACTATTTATTTAGCTTGTAGTTCCACAAGTGCAAAAGGGCAGGCATGCTGGCACCTGTGGTTCCACTATAAAATACAATAGTTTATAACTAGTTAACACATTATTACCCCCGTACCCACAGCCCAGGGGTGCGGAGAAGAGTCCCGGGTTTCAGACCAAGCCTGGGGTTATGGGAGAGGGGGGACTCATTCTTGTGTGGGTCCCGACCTCCCCTGAGATCTCCGGCTTGGGTTGAGCGGCTTGGGGTGCGAATGCTTTGACTATGGAGGTGCTGGTTTTAAATATATGGGGACCCCTACACTTTTTTTTCCCCCCTGTAATTAAAACCAGCACTGGCCTTGCAGCCAGGTGCTGGTTCCTAAATTACAGTGGAACCCTACTCATTTTGTTCCCCATAATTTTGGGAACCAGGCCGGCTGAGCAGTCCGGGGCTGGTTATGCTTTTGGGGGGGGGGTTCCCTATGTCTTTTTTTTACATTTAACCCATTTTTTACAGGTACAACACGCAAGCAACCTTCACATATCTCACTAATATGTGCAGGCTGCTGGCTCGGGAGAGTTTTGCAGAGAGAAAACACTGCAATCTCGGGTGAGTAATCTCATCTAAACTTGCTACTCGGGGGAGAAATCTCAATCTGCTTCACCATCGGAAAACTCACTTTCAGCTAAACTCACTTCTTAGTAAATTTGTGAGTTGAAAAACGGGAAAATCACCCGAGTTTAAAAAAAACAAACTATCAGATTCTCAGTCAATTTACCCCTGAGTGTGTACCCAGATGATATGTTGGCCCAGTAGGTCAGCCTTTTCCTGTTTTGCCTACCACTCATCTGCATGCCATTCTGCACTTCCTGCCCAGAGAAGAAAGGGAACATCAGAGCAGGCTCCATGATGGGTCGGTAGTCACACAGCAGGGTCAATATCCACCTGCTGCTTACTCGGATATCACAGAATAACTGTCCAAAAGAGAAGGCTGAGCTTATGAGGCCAAGGCAGGAATGAGGACAGATTTAAGAAAAACACATGCGGAAGAAGAGGAGCATGCAGGCTGTTCAAGAAGACAGCAACTTGGAAGGGGCTAGGTAGGGGGTTGGGTCTTGAGATGACACAGGATGCTGGAGTGATAGGGATGCTAGACTGACAAGAGGCTGTAGTGACGGGCCATTATGCTGGAGTGACAAGGGGGAAGAAGCTGGAGTGACAGGTGGCTGGAGCATGGGCGTTTCTATAGAGGAGGGGGCCCATGTGCAGTTTCCTACATGGGCCCCTTCCTCTCTGTCCGGCGGCTGGCAGCACACTGAGCTGTACGCGGCCAGTGCCGGATTTATATACTCTGGGCACTAGAGTGAGCCCAGAGTCTATAGAGTATGTACAGGTCACCGGGAAAATGGCCAATTTCCCTGTACTGCGCATTCACAAACGATGGGAAAATGGCCACGGTGGCCATTTCCAGTTGTTTTTACAGTGCCGGACCCCCGCTCCGACATGGGACTCCAGAGATGTAAGTAATACTATAGGTGCAGGGTGTGCGGTGCGGTGCCCCCTTGGACCCAGGGGCCCATGTTCCCCACACACCGTGCACCCATTATCAGAGCCGGCCTAGGGCATCTGGAATTCCTGGGGGCATTCCACACTCTGCTGGCCGCTGCAGAGATTGATAAGAGCTCAGCTCTCTGATCAGGCCAGTGGAGGGGGTGTTGAGGGTAATTCCTCCTCTCTTTACTCTTCAGGATATATGTTCGTTGTACTTTTATGGCTGACATTACTGTAGTCCTATGCCAGGGTGCAGAGGAGGGCTCTCTGTCATGTGCTATAATAATAATGTGCACTGTGTGTGCTGTATGGTAGGTGCAGAGCCTTTAGTGCCAGCTGCAGGACAATGAGCCATGAGGTTCTGCAGATATGACTTTTCCTGGTCCTGTTGGACTGCTGCAAGGACTGATCTGGTTCCCATTCTCAGAGGCTTCTCCAGCACCAAGAATGTCCCTGTTCTCAGTTAAAGATACATATGTATGTACTGTGTCATGGCATGTGTATTATGGAGCATGGGTATGTACTGTGACATTAAACAAAAAGAGACATCACACATTTTAAATGTTAATTTCAGCATTGTGAAGCAGGGGGTGGGGCCACGATGACGCAATTCAGCGCAAATCGCATCACCGCCCTCTCCCCCTGGCTGCGAGGGTTTTAATCATTACTGCGGGGGGGCCATTTGGGAGGCTTGATATCTGCTAGGGGGCACCAGCCAAAATTTTGCCTAGGGCACCAAATTAGCTAGGGCCGGCTCTGCCCATTATAGCTACGCCCCTGGGCTGGAGTGACAGGGAACAGGAAGCTGGAGTAACAGGAGGCAGGAGGATGTAGAGATATGAGGCAGGAGGCTGGAGAGAGATGGGGTAGGAGGCTGGAGTGACAGGCACAGGAAGCTGGAGTAACAGGAGACAGGAGGATGGAGTGACAGGCAGCAGTAGGCCTGAAAGACAGGAGGCTGGAGTGACAGGGCAAGAAGAAAAACAGACAATCTAATGCTGGACACAAGAAGAATGGATTATTCCCGCAGCTGTTTTAAACCCACTATTGGACTGCTGCTTCAATTTCAAGATAGATTATACAACTATCAGCTATGCAACAAAAACAAATGTAATAGAATAATGAAGTGCGGTCTCAATGTTTAGCAATATATCAAAAGTTTAATCATATAAAATATGGAATAAAAAAAGTGAAAAAAGTGTATAGTACCAGAAAACCCTATTAACATAAAATATACTATATCTAAAAATCTACTCTCAGACATGTGTATGTATTTAAGCAAAATTAATTATACCAAATGTTTATGCAGTGGTAACTGACAACTGTATCTGTGTTGAGATACCACTAAGATACATTTATAGCAATATGAAACATTTGAACATTGACTTTCACCATGCAATAATTATTGAAACAATTTAAAACAATAAAACAACATGTTTTGCCACATAAAATTGTGTGAATATATCCAGTTTAGAAAGTCCAAGAATTGTTCAGGACCAAAGATGTTTCTTTATACTTGAACACGCCAGCATATCAGGATATCTTTACGTGGCAGTTTAGATGATTATACAAAGTGTCTTTGACACAAAGATTAGTAGTATATGAGATTTTGATGGAATAAGTTCCTATATGCGAACTCCTCCAGAATATATAGACCAGAGAAATAATCCAATCAGCAGTAATTAGTGCTGCAAACACGTGTTGCACTCACGTTTTTAAGCTTAGTTTTTCCTCCTTTGAATTCCGGTATTAAGTCCGTAAGGAATATCCAGAGCTGAATCTCTATGCGCTGATGTCTGGCGGGGTAAGAGGCTGGAAAGACATGGGGCAGGAGAAAGAAAGGAGGCTGGAAAGACCGGGAGAAGAGAAGCTAGAGTGATAGGAGGCAGGAGGCTGGAAAGACATGGGCCTGGAGAAACGGGACAGGAGCCTGGAAAGATGGGAGGCTGGAAAGACACAGGGGAAGGAGGCTGGAGGTGACATGGAGCAGGAAGTGACACAGGGGGCATGAGTCTGGTTGAACCTCTGTTGTATGGTGATAAGATTGGTTATATTCCTACACAAATAGGCATCTTCTGGACCATGTGACCTTCTACATGAATAGTGAATACCTACTGAAAACATTGTCTGCCCAGGGAGGATACATTTCTTCAGAGGTTCCCCGTTGCAGAGCAATCCAAATATAAACATATGTAAGTTGTATTTTTATTTAGTGCACACAAAAAAACAGTATATATATATATATATATATATAGTTTTTTTTATTTACTATATATCAGTACTTGGCTATTGAGAAACCTTTGTTTTGTTATTGAATATAACAAATAGTTTCATGTCTGCCATTCAAGCCAATACTATAGAGCAAATCATTACACTCGTCAATAACAGTGAATACATTGTTTACAGTAACTATGGTTTCTTTGTGTTACAAGCCTTCCTCCTTTCTTACTACTTCTCTCCACTACTGTATTTCATATTTAATTTAAACACCTTTGCTTTGCAAACAGCAGCAATTCCGATAGATACATACAAGAACATGAGGAGGATTTGACCTAAGTGTGTTTATTACATAAATATCTATCCTGAAGATTATCAGACAGACTGAATCGTGCCTGGTTCTCTAGCGAGATTGTGGTGTGTGAGTTTTTGTTTGCTGTCTACCCTTGTCATCCTTTGTCTCCTAGTCTATTGCCCATATTTCCACTAGACAATGTCTGCATACTGATGCTGCATGCAAAGTACAGTTCCCTCACAAAACATCTAAAGCTAATGGTATCAGCATTCTTTTTTTATTCACTTAACAGTACATTTTTTATTTAGTTAAAATTCACAGAGATCATGCTTTAAAATTTTATATATATATATATATATATATATATATACACACACAATTTATGAACCTAGTTTTGGGAAAGAAAAAATTCTGGTTGACACAAAACAGCGCAAGTCTTTACTAGTCTTCCACAAGATTTCTTATATGTTGACTATATTGAATGAATAATACTAATAATAATTAATTAATCAATCAATCATTCAATCAATCATATTCTAAGCTTGCACTATAATACTTCACAGAGTAGATGTATCCTTATATTATTCCTGTAAGGTGCTGCTACTACTATCCATATCTACTAAATCCTACTGTTCTCTTGGCACTGTCCTATCAGTTTATGGGGAGGGGGAGATTTATCAATGCTTGGAGAGAAATAAAGTGGAGATAAAGTACCAGCTAATCAGCTACTGTTATTTTTTAAACACAGCCTATAAAATGACAGTTAAGAGTTGATTGGCTGGTACCTTATCGCCGTCCTGATATCTCCCTCAAAGGCTTAGTACATCTCCCATTATGTCTTAAACCACTGCTAATCCTATATATTTAATCCATTTATAATAATGGCACCACAGGATCTCCTCACCTCTTGCCTGTTTTGGCATCTTTTTGAATACTACATTACTTTATATAACCCTACAGATATCATTGGAACTGTGACCAGCGCTGTAACTGTGGGTCCCGGTGCAGACCATGCCCCCTCACCATGATGTCATGCAGATGGGGCGGGGCCACAATCGCTGGGAATGACAGCAATGCCCGGGGGCTGTTAGGGCAGCTGCGTGCATGTCTGAAGCAACCTAAGGCCTTTCGGGGCAGCACAGCTGCAGAGATGAAAATGGCAATCCTACTATTTTTGTGCTTTTATTATTCTTCAATAATAATTATTATTTAATTTTCAAAATATAAAAAGTATATAGAAAAAAGAATAAGGGAAGACAATGGGATCATGTATAATGAACATATACAATTCACAGAAACAACATACATTTACTTTTTTAAACACTATTTTTGACCTAGACTGGCGTGTCTGTACCCTATAACCATACCTTCTCTTCCTTACATTTACTTGTTGGGTTCAAATCCCGACCCTGGAAGCCCGACAGATCAAAATCCTGACGCCGGCTGGTAAGTATATTTAACCCTCCCCTCTTCCCCATTAACCCTCTCTTTGGGGTGCCCAACCCCCCTCCCCGCTCTCTAAACCTAACCCTCCCAGGGGGGACCTAACCCTAAGTCCCGGAGATGCCTGAACCTAACTCTCCCCCCCCTTCCCCCATGGCTAACAGCTCGCAGCGCCCGGCTTACCGATGTTCGGTATGCTCGGCATCGGGATTTCAGCATGTTGCTAATGACAGGCGTCGGTATTTAGACACCAGAGTTTAGTTCCATGCCGGGCTTTCAGTGTCGGGATTCTGGCGTTCGGGATTTCGACCACCAGCATTCTGACTACACCCCCTGGAGTTGTTAGAAATTGATGAATTAGATCCATTTCTTACTAAACATCTCACCAGCCAATTCTCTTTTTAAACTTTGAAGCTTGTGACTAACTGTACTTTGACACAGGACCCCATTCATAGGTATTTTTAATTAGGGTACCTTTCAGCAATTATTCAACCATGTTGCACCATTGTTATTTAAATCCAGATTCCCCAGTGGGACCTACATCTATATTCCCTACCACATGGTGGCTTACAGACTCATTTTGTCAAAAGTCAATCAAACTATCAATACAGTATGTGTGGGAGAAAACCAGAACACCAGTTCAAAAGTCATGTAAACCTGGTTCAGAATCCACCCCATAACACCAGTAATACGAGGCAGCTCTGCTACCCACTGTGCTGCTGTATTGCCAATAGGAATATTTACAAATGATTCCGTTTTCTTTCATGGTAATGTCATTGGTTTGATTTCAAGGAGGTACTATCTGAGTGGAATTTACATGTTCTCTCCATGTTTGCATGGATTTACTTTAAATGCTTCAGTTTTACCACATACTCCAAAGATATACTGATAAGTTAATTGGCTTCTGACAGAGCTAAATCTAGTCAGTGTTTGTCTCTGTGAGGTAGAGAATGTAGAATGTGAGCTCCATTGGGGCAGGGACTGATATGAATGATAAAATGTTTCCTGTAGGAGTGAGTATGTCTTGGCAGTCATCAGATTCAGACGTGCTCCTTCTAAACTCCGATTCCTGCCACTGTTTTCCAGATCTCCGCGTTCTTCTGCTCAGCTGCACACTCTAATCCTCTGGTGTGCACCGTTGCAGAGAACCGGCAGCACACTTCTGTGAGGCGGTCCACCTTCTCCACTCACTATAGTAACTTAGGACTAGTCGGCTAGCCATGTCCGCGGCCTTGAGCTCCAGTGCCTGGTGCCACCATTTTTTTTTTTTTTTACAACACAGCTTCATATATTCCCTCCAGGACTCTCCTGTGTGTTAAACAAGATCTCCCTGATTAAGGGGCTACAAAACAAAGTCTGTACACAGCATCTATTATAGGAGACTGCCTTGTTTCATTGTTGTTCAAATTGAGCTTTTACCTGACACCAGGGGGTAAATTTACTAAAGTGAGAGTTTTTAGAAGAGAGTTTTAAAAGTGATGTTGCCCATAGCAACCAATAAGATTCTAGTTATTATCTACTAGAAGGTGCTAGTTAAATGTTAAGTAGAATCTGATTGGCTGCTATGGGCAACATCACTTTTAAAACTCTCTTCTAAAAACTCTCACTTTAGTAAATTTACCTCCAGGTGGAAAATTATTTCTGTGGTGCCTTTGATCTCCTGGGCCTCCACTGCTGGATCTTTTTGTGATATTACAACTCGGAAAAACTTGCCTCTGCACTCTGGAGAGTGTGGCCACTGGCATTGCCCTGCTTCTCTACCTCGAGCCTTGTAAGTAGTTTTCCATTCATGAAACAGAATAAAACAATTATCTTTAAGGGTGACTCTGGGCCTTGCTGACCAGATAACCTATGATGTTTCCTACAGTCACACATAGGGGCATATACAATTGGGCGCGAGGTTTAGCAAGTTAAAAACCTCGCACACCTCGTGCCCAATTCTGGAATACCGCGGGTATGCGCGCTCCCGCTACCCGCAGTATTCAATTAAAAATTTAGTGGTCGTGGGGTCTTCAGCTCTGAAAACCCTGCGCCGCATAAAAAAACAAAAAAAAACAAAGCTACCTGGCAGGGGGTCACCGGGGCTCCCAGTGGCTTCCCCTCTCACTTCTTACTGGAGAGGGGGCTGCTGGGAGTCCCGGGGGCTGATGGGAGGAACAAGGGCTGCTGGGAGATGTAGTTCTCCTTGCTCCCATTCCAGGGGGGGGGCCACGCACACCGCACTGGGGGTCACACACACACTCACTCATACACACTTACATACACCACACACACTGACATACTCACTCTGCTGCAGAAGAGCCATCTCCCGGCGCTGGATGCAGAAGAAGATGCAGAAGACAGCGCTTCGGAAGGTGAGTAATTAAGGACTAATTAAGCTAATTGGATACATCCAATTGCTTAATTAGTCCTCAGGGGGGGTGCCGCCGGGGTGTCAGAGCAAGTCCCCGTGCGGGTTTTTTGCTATTCTCGCACACAATTGAATATACCCCATACACTCACCATGTCTCGCCTCTCCGGCTTTGTCATCTGCCTCAGAGGCTCTGTCTGTTTTGGAGGACTTTCAAGGGGGCTTCTGGTAGTGGTGATCGCCATGTCCTCCATACATTCCTACATCTGCTTAAATCTCCTCCTACCAAGTTGGAGTTGTCCTCCATGGACTTTGAATCATTGGAAAAAAGCTGCAAGACACTGTCCACAAGAAGGTGGCTACCTTTTAGGCTTACCTAACACATTTAGGGGCCAGCCTTATGACCCATGAGGAGCAGAGAGATGTAGTGGATACTCATCAGCTAGCTATGAGGAAGGTGGTGTAGTGCCAAGCTTCCAAAATTGAGCAGTTAAGAGAGAAAATTATGATTTAGCCAACCATGGCCACTGCAACAATTTGCGGGATCTCGGAAGACATTCCTACTCAGAATCTCATTGACAACTTCACTAAAGTGTTTAATCAAGTATTGGAACATGACTCCAGTCACACAATTATCTTCAACAGGGGCCCTAGAGTTTTGCGCCTCAGAGGCCTTCAATCAGAGCTGCCCTATAATGTTATTTGTTGTCCTCATTATTACCATCAAAAAGACTGAATGATCTTGAAATTAAGTGTTTCAGGAATTTTCTTGGCACAGTCTCCAATTGAGATGCTTTTTGAAACCTCTGACAGATGCTCTCATAACATCAAGTATCAGTGGGGTTCCGCTTCAGCTTCTCAGCAACCAACAATGGAAAATAGGCCTCCATTCCTCACTCCTTAGATGTTGTTTATATCTGTACAACCATGGATATCTCTCTGATTTCCATTCCAGATGGGCAGGCTTCCCATACGTGTCTCTTACCTCCCAAAGGTCCCTCTGGCTCCACTGCTTCCAGCTGGTTCTTCTCTGGCAGCTTTGACTCAAAGATCTTTAGCTCCTGAATCCTTTTATGCCATCCTAGAGGCTGTGACCCGATGCTCCATCTGCAATTCTTCCTTGTGGACATGCTATCTTCCACCTAGTCCCCTCTGTTGCTTTAGGTGAATTTCTCTCTCTCCAGTGGACATTTTGTGGACTTCTGCTGTAACTCCATTGCTCTCTGAGCAGGTCATATGGGTCCATGCTCCTGGGACACCCTCACTTTCTGCTGAATATATCTCGAAACAAATTTTTAAATCCCTGGGTAGTCATGGTGGACATATTATATGTTTTCTGGAGGAACTGTCCTCCTCGAGACCCAGCTTCTATGCTGTTTATATTATGCTATGTGTGGGGTGGGGGATAACTTATTTGTATGTTATATTTAATATGTTAACTTTGTTTTCTAGGTTGTCACTATTGTCTTGCCCCATTTTGCCACTTTGTTTTGTCCCTGAGGGTCTGCTCTAGAGGATAAAAAATTATGAATTCGAGACCACCTACGCGACATTGGTTTTTCCCTTCTTTTTGCGACTGATAGGTTATCCATAGATGAGCCCTTTACTATGACAGAGCTAGAGGCGGTCCCCTCCTAATGGCAAGAGTCCTGAGCCTGATGAGTTCATGATAGGCTACTAAAAGACATTTAAATATGTACTTTCTCTCCTGCTTCATGCATTTAACCAGGTCTCTGACCTTACTCAGTTTTCAATATAGTTGTCCATATTTCACATTCATTTGATCAGACCTCTATCATCATATGCTGCCTGCAGTGTCATCCCTGCATGTGAATCATTTCTTATTGCCACAAATAGCGGTGATAAGCAGTTATTCCAATAATTGATAAATATTGTTCATTTGATCCTTTGTAGTTCTAACAATAAAATAAAAGTTGATAAATATAAGCATGTTCCTGACAGTTGCAAAAATCAACTTTACCATGTATTTAAGGCAGACATCTGACATCTTTTGGTCCATGATAACCACAGCACTAGCAGCAAACAACATTAGACTGTTATGGGGAAGGAAACAGGTGGCTAAGATGGTTTGTAGAATTGTATGTATTACATATTGCAGATTATGAGAATATTAGTGGCTACCTCTGCAGCTTTAGACACTTACACTGTCATGTGGTCACTGAACTTCTCAGACTTCTGAATTGCGTACAATTTAAACTACAAAATATCTTTTCCTTTATACCTTTGTAAATATGTTAACATTTAAATAATGCTTTTCATAGAAAATGTTTTTATGTTTTGTTCAAAGAGGAAGCATCTGACAGCCACTTTTAGGTGACACATAAGAAAAATATATATGTACCGATTGAATTATTTTCTACTTTAAAAAATATAATTAATCCCTGAGTACAGTGAAGCCTCCCAAATACCGGAAAACAGTTTAGAGCATTGCTGTGAATACTAGAGCAGCAGACATGAGGAAGCTGCATTTCCAGTCCTTGGTGCCTGTGGATGGAATGAGCGAGTCACAACTACTGTTGTTGCTATGGAAAAAGAGGATGTTGAGGTCTCCAGCGCATGTCCTTGGAATGCAAAACCAGCTGCGATGAAAGTTAACTCTTGGCATGCCATTAATAAGCCTTAGAGAAGGGATTCTGGATCTGTGTTACATGTGCAATCAAATGGTTACTTCACAAACATTTATGGAACACTTCACCATGTAATATAATGAGAAATAACCCTATTATTATAGAAAGTATATGATTAAGGTAGGGAGGGCTGGCAATATTTTACATGGAAGGATAACATAGGTACAGTAATTGTCTGATGCTATGGAAGTTTCACTTTAAATGTTTATATTGAGTTATGTTATGTCACAACTAACTACAAGTCATCCTGCAGGATAAAATATGACTATTTTTTCTCCTGAACTATTGTGTGTATATCTGAGCTAAAGTGCTTGTGCAGCTTAATGACTTTCAGTAAACAACTCTGTAAGTACTGTAGAAAGAGTCTATGCAGTGTGTAGTGCACCAATCACAGCACCAATAGCATCCCCACTCTCTTTTATGAGACTGCTCTCATATATAAAAACATTAGAGACCTGGGGGATAGTGCTCTCCTACAGCTCAGAAATGTTCAAAGACAATGTACTGTACAGTAGACATAAATGTTGCTATGAAATCACTTACAGAAAGGGGTCCTTTCATAGACAGTTTCTTTGTTAATAACATATGCAGACGTAAAGGGGAAGGAGTTGGGAGACAAATAATAAATAATGAGAATTCTGCTCTTTTTAAACCTAATATGTAAAGTGTTTAGGAAGTTAAGAAAAATGGCAAAAAAATTAAATAAAAAAACCCAAACACACTATACAAGTTCCTTATAAGAGATTAACTAGAACCTAAAGTACATAATCTTCCATTTATCTACACACACTCCAATAAGACCCCATCCACCCAGTATAAAATATTTTCCACTTACTATTGCAGTAGCCAGTGCTGAATGAATGAATAGATGTTGAATTCATATTTCTCATCAATGAATTCAGCATAGGTAATCACAATAATAATGTATGTGGTCAGTTCAGTATTTTGCATGAATGGAAGTGATCATGTTGGATGGTGTGCTTGGGTCATGTGGAAGATGCACAGACATTACAGCATACTGTACACTATCTGCTTTTTGGGTATGTTTATTTTGTTCAGTATATTGCATTCGCGGGTTTAGGGCCAGATGTACTAACACGTCTTAAAAGTAAAAGTGAAGACATTGCTCATAGCAACCAGTCAGTTGTTAGAATAAAGCTATCAATATTATAACATTTTTAGAATTTACAAATATGTGTAGTAAATCAAAAAACTGAAGTAGTGATTGGGCTATAAATATACTTATTAGGCAGATGTGCAAAAAATCCTGGAAAGTAAGAATGCTTTCAAAAATAGAAGTGTTAATAGTTTATATTTATTAATTAGCAAAATGCAAAGTGAATGAACAGAATGGAAATCTAAATCAAATCAATATTTGGTGCGACCACCCTTCAAAACAGCAGGAATTCTTCTAGGTACACTTGCACACAGTATTTGAAGGAACTGGGCAGTGAGGTTGTTCCAAACATCTTGGAGAACTAACCACAGATAATCTGTGGATGTAGGATTGCTCAAATCCTTCTGTCTCTTCATGTAATTCCAGACAGACTCGATTATATTGAGAGCAGGGCTCTGTGGGGGCCATATCATTACTTCCAGCACTTCTTGTTCTTCTTTACGCTGAAGAAAGTTTTTAATGACATTGGCTGTATGTTTGGGGTTGTTGTCCTTCTGCAGAATAAATATGGAGCCAATCAGATGCCTCCTTGATGGTATTGCATGATGAATAAGTACCTGTCTGTATTTCCCAGCATGGAGGACACCATTCATCCTGACCAAATCTCCAACTCCATTTACTGAAATGCAGCCCCAAACTTGCGAGGAACCTACACCATGCTCCACTATTGCCTGCAGACACTCATTATTGTACCGCTCTCCAGCTCTTCGTTGCAAAAACTGCCTGCTGCAGCCAAATATTTGAAAATTTTCACTCATCAGTCCAGAGCACCTGCTGCCATTTTTATGCACCCAAGTTCCTATGTTTTTGTGCATAGTTGAGTCGCTTGGCCTTGTTTCCACGTCGTAGGTATGGCTTTTTGGCTGCAATCCTTCCATGAAGACCGAACAGTAGATGGGTGTACCTGGGTCCCAATGGTTTCTGCCAGTTCTGAGCTGATGACACAGCTGGACATCTTCCAGTTTCGAAGGGAAGTAAGCATCTTGTCTTTCATTTGATGCACTAAGCTTCCTTGGCCAACCACTGTGTCTATGGTCCTATGGTTGCCCGTTTCTTTGTGCTTCTTCAAAAATAGTTTGAACAGAATATCTTGAAACCCCAGTCTGCTTTGAAATCTTTGCCTGGAGGAGACCCTGCTGATGCAGTATAACTACCTTGTGTCTTGTTGCTGTGCTCAGTCTTGTCATGTCTGTGTCATGAAACAGTATTCCACAACCTCACCTTTGTAGCAGAGTTTGACTGTTCCTCACCCAGTTTTAAGCCTCCTACACAGTTGTTTCTGTTTCAGCTAATAACTGTGTTTTAACCTACATATGAAAATGATGATCATTATCACCTGTTTGATATGATTGGTTAATCATACACCTGACTATAATCCTACAAAATCTCTGACTTTGCAAGTGTACATAGAAGAATTGATGGCTGTTTTGAAGGCAAAGGGTGGTCACACCAAATATTGATTTGATTTACATTTCTCTTCTGTTCATTCACTTTGCATTTTGTTAATTGATAAGAATAAATAAACTAATAACACTTCTATTTTTGAAAGCATTCTTGCTTTGCAGATTTTTTCCACACATTCCTAAAACTTTTTCACAGTGTTGTATGTTTTATCTTTTTTATTGTTCTTATTTTTAATTAAAGGAGCTTCTGTTTTGTTCAGTGTAGGGATCAGGATTATCCATATGGCAGAACAGGCAGCCGCTTAGGAGCTGGTGATCACTAGGGAGCCCGCACTCTGCCGGCATATTTATTTTTATGTTTTTATCGACATGTCTCTGAGGTCTATGCGGTCTCCTCACTTTGGGAGGAGTACATTAGGGGAGAGCTGGGTATTGGTTGGGACACATCAATTGCAGAGCAGCAGCTCTGAGTCCTTTTTGCAGCATCTCTATGGTGATCCCCAAGGCCAGAGAGGAGCTTGTGCTAAGCTCTGATTGGTGGAGGCCAGCATATGCTTCTCTGACTTGAGTAAGGTATCAGGGCTAGACCGGCATGTTTCGACTTCCTTTGTTCTTTTCTGCCCTGGCAACATGGAGGAGGAAGCTGGGAGCTGCTGCTGGAGGCTCGACAGCAAGGTGAGAGGTGCCACAGTCTGTATATCTGTCTGTATCTATATCTGACCCTGTATTTATGTATGTGTGTATATATATATATATATATATATATATGTGTGTGTGTGTGTGTGTGTGTGTGTGTGTGTGTGTGTGTGTGTGTGTGTGTGTGTGTGTGTGTGACCCTGCCTGTGTCACGTTTGGTGTCTGAGAGTTACCTGACTCAGGTGATGAACTGGATTTAGCAGAGAGCGGCATGACAGGAATCACAGATGAGGTAGATAGCTCTATTGCAAGACTTATGTGGCAGTGAGAACTGCCTTTGATGATAAATGACAGGAACTTGGAACCAGTAGAAAACTCGGAGGAACCGGACTGGGACGGGCAGGAAGACTTGCTGAGTTGAACTGGTGAACTGAAGAACCTGGGCTTTGACTCTGGACTGGAGTGATGTGGATTGAACTGAAGAACCTGGGCTTTGACTCCGGACTGGAGTGACGTGGATTGAACTGAAGAACTTGGGCTCCGGACTGGAGTGACGTGGATTGAACTGAAGAACTTGGGCTTTGACTCCGGACTGGAGTGATGTGGATTGAACTGAAGAACCTGGGCTTTGACTCCGGACTGGAGTGATGTGGATTGAACTGAAGAAGTTGGGCCTTGACTCCGGACTGGAGTGACGGAAATTGAACAAAATCTGGATTGGGACCGGAACGGGCAGAATCCGGGCTGGAAATGGGCTCGGAACTTGACTCTGGACTGGAATAATGTGACATGTGACAATGGCTGAAGGGAAATCAGGTAATGCTGAGATGAGGGCTAAACAGGGTAATCCGGAAATGCTATGACAAAGGCTGGAAGTCAGGAGCAGGCTGGATTGGGTAACTGGGAATAACAGGTTCAGGAAGGATAGGTAAGTTTGGGAGGACTGTGTAGGTAGAGGGAGCAAGAGTTGATCCACAGCAGGAAGCAAGGCAGGGTAACATGGTGCACACCGGGATGCCGACTACATCCCGGCTGTAATCACAGCATGCTGGCAGTTCCTGTGTAGCCATGGTGGAGAATCAGGTAAGTAGAAGGGGAAATGTGGGTACAGTTGAGAAGCAGGAGGCATGTTATATGTGAAGAAAAATGTGGTAGGCAGGAGGGCATGTAAGGAAAAAGCTGGTGGGCCGGAAGGCATTGAGGAAATTATTGGTGGGTCATGGGTATGTGAGAAAGCTATTAGGCAGAGGGCACATTAGGGAAAAGCTGTGGCCAGAGTGGTATTGTGAGATAATGCTTGTGGGCAGAGGGCATATGAAAGATGAACTAGTGGGCAGAGGAATATGTGAGTTATTAGCTAGTAAGCACATATACTGTAGGCTGTAAATAGAGTAGAATATTGGAAAGGGACTGGGGACTGCTATGGAAAAGGCATTTTGACATGCATGGAGTGGAAGAGCAGGGGGCCCAAACAAGTATCTTGCCTAGGGCCCCATAGGAGCAAACAGCCTACAGCCATTGCCCATTTGATTTAAACGGCATTATGGAGGTTGACTACAGTGGAGGACTGCCTTATAAAAAAGCTGGCAGGGTGGCCATGGACCGGTAGCATTCTACTTCAATCCAATTAGTTAACTGTGCTGAGGCTTAATTTGAACAAATAGGGTTACTAATGCCCACATTTACTAACAACTTGTGTAGATGTATAAACCCCACAGTGAGCGGGTCAGGCTTCAGAACCCTCGTAGGTAAACCTCTTTTAACAACTCTGGCAAATTCTTTCTGAGGAGGTATGTACTGGACATTAAACCAGACCTCAGGACTATGCTGAATTATTCCTAACAATACTAACGCATAGTTTGTCTTGCTGGATCGGATTTTAATTATACAGCTGTTTATGGACTATTTACTGGTTCTTTAAACATTAGTTCACACTTTGATATTTATGCACTAACCTGATTGTTAAGCTGTTTTTATTATGAATTTGTAGATACACTGAATTTTTTTAATTAAATAATTTATTTGTATTTTTTCTTTATTTAAGTTAGTAGATTTCATATATTAACATTTATTTATGTAAATATTTAGCAGTGGTAGTTACATCATTATATTCTATTTTAAGCTTGTTTGCCTATAGTTAGCATGTACAATTTATTATATATTTTTTTTCTAACCTTCATTCTTGATTTCTCAGAGCATTTATGGAGTCAATAATCTAATCCCTGTGCAACTTGATTGATGAGGTGGAGTGTGACTGATTTGGGCAAGCCACACAGGGAAATAGCAGCAATAGCGGCTATCTTCTTTGCAGGCTGGGGGGATGAATTAGACAAAAATGTATGGGTAGCAAGTGTTGGTTCAACTTGCAACCTGTTTATACAAGAAGACAATCAATACCAGTATTCCTGAACCCTCTGTTGGAGCGACTGTTGTGAAGAGATGTAGGGTTGCAGCTTCTGGGATGTAGCACAAGCATCTGTTCACATCAGTCTGACACCTGCTGTAGGCAGTATTTATTTGCAGGACTGGATTTCGGTTGTAGTTTAATAGTTTCTAGGCTTTCCCTCTACCAGCACATGAAGGCATCCACCTTAAGACCGAAATCCAGTCCTACATAGAAAAGGAAAAGATGGAAGAGACAAAGTAGAAAAACAGAGAGAAAAAGAAGAAACAAGAAAGATACAAAAAGAAGAAAGAAAGAATTCTATGCATCAACTAATTAAAAACCTTCAACCTGAAAAGGAACTTCTATAACTTTCAACACTAGGAATATTAGGTCCAATGTGAACTCTAAACAACAGAAGCTTTCTCTTGTAGCCCATTTATGTACTTTTGATCTAATCACTATTAGTCCCAATCCCCTCATAATCTAAATAAGAAGTGACATAATTAACTGTTCCAGTAGAAATTTACACCTATGATTATTCATTCATTTTTTAATGATGGTCTATCCTTTATGTTAGGTATCAATTAGTTGTATCTAATAATATCTATCACTACCTTTTGTTAATAACATTCTTTTTAGAACTTGCAGACTTAATTATTTATGGCTGATATTCAGAATACTGAATTACACTATATGATGATTTGCACTAAGTAAAATTTTATTAGTGGTGGACAACCCCATGCTTAAATATATTGATCCGCTTATTTATTACTGCCTCCATTTATTTATAGATCCGTTCCATTATGATTGAAATGCATCAAAATCGATGGACAGCAGTGACGGTGACTAAGGGCGGAAGTTAGCTACTCTTTCCCCACAGGTGCTGGCGGATGTGCAGGAATTGAAATGCACAACAGAGAAGTGCAATCGGAGGAGGCGTGGAGCGGTGCACGTGATCACGTCACACGGACGTATGACGCAATCACGCAAGCGGGAACACGGTGGCGCAATGATGCTTGGTGGCGAAGCACATGACCGGACATGACACGGGACAGATGGAAGACGAGACGAGTATGCTAGCCAATCCTGGAGTGGGACATCTGACCGGATGCGATGTCTGACAGGATGTGATGTCATCAGCCTGGCGGAAGTACACATATGAAAGGGCGGAGGCATATAACTATTCCAAACCTGATGGTTAAAACAAACTAAAAGGTTTTAAGGATACTGCCCTAATCCCTATGGACATTACCTATGATGGACGCTTGGATATTAGGTGCCCCCCTTGAGTTTTGAGCCAGTTTTTAGCTCTTAGAATGTAACCCGGATGCACTTTTGAACTGTGACCCGGAAGTTCTTTGTCCCTAATAGAAGGTGGAGAAGGAGTATAAATAGGTGATCACCATTCCTTAACCTTCATCCCTAGGAAGAAGTCAACGGATGAAACGCGTTGGGACTCATTACTTGCCCTTGGGATTTACACCCAGACCCTCTCAAATTGATTTTCAGATAAGCTAAAACTCTTCTTTTACCTCCTAAATTGATCTTATTTTTATCGGTTATTTATTGCTCTCTGGTGGTTACTCCTGATTAGGAACCACAGTGTTTTATTGTATTTATCTTGTTTTTGTCAAACTCTATTAAATATTTTTTATGGTACTAGCTTTCTTTTATCACTTTATTTTTGTATGCTGCTAAAAGTATTTATATTGCACTAAGCACTTCATTGGTCTATGCTGCTAGGACTATTTGGCACCAAGCACTTTATGATTTATGTATACTTGCTCAGGCTGATTCAAGCATGTTAGCAAATATAACTTGTGTTTAGGTGTAGCTGCCCCTCCTTATGTTTTAGACAAGTAATATTTAATGGCGGTATAGGTTATTGCTACACAGTCTATTTCCTGGCATTCTTTCTCCTTTGTTACTAGAACCAAAAAAACTAAAACATATCCAAAAGAACAGCTTTCTTTCTACCTTCTGCAATAGTTTTCCTAAATTGACATTTAGTGGCATAATTTAATTTTTTCTTTGTTACGAAATAAAGTGTAAAGTTGGAGCTCCGAGAACTTACAGAGATATTAAATAACCATGTGAATCAGATCTCCATAGCTAATCATTAACAATCAATGAAATTACATAAAAAATATAATCCCCATTATATGTCAGACATCTAATTATTAGGTTAGTGTTGTTGCCGCAGCCTGGCACAGCGGCACAGTAAAGCAATGAATGCCAGTTAGCGTGATTATACAAATCCAAATTGAATGGAGCAAGGCATCTTACAAATATAAAATCGGTTCCCTGTAGAAGACTTATACCAGCTTAGTTGCAATCAGTGGAGCGGTGAGAGCCGGTCTCATGATTATATACTGATCCAAACACAATATATTAAGATTTCCAATCAATGTCTATATATGTATCAAAATGTGTGCCCTGTAACTGGTGTCCTGCAGATGACCTGTTTTTTGTGTTGCAGAGATGATTATTTGTAGAAAGACGTTACGGCCTCTGATCTCTTTGAATGGAAAAAAAAAACTTTTACAAGACACAAGCCCAAGAAGGACAAACAGCAGCTGGAGTCAGAGCCGGCCCTAGGCATAGGCATTCTAAGCAAATGCCTAGGGCATCTGGAATGCCTTTGGGGCATCCCACGGCTCTGCAGCTCCCCCAGCATCTGCCACAATCGGAGCTCAGCGCGCTGTAGAGCGGCTGCTTTATTACACTTGTTTCATTGGTGGTTTACTGTGTGTTACTTCCGTTACAGCAGCCGCTCTGACATAGCGCACTGCAGTGAACACACACTGACAGCCCAGCCAGCACAGAGGATCGGGGCTGTTTGTTTACATTTAATCCCCCGCCCACACACCTGACAGACTCCAACCAATGAGCTTCTAGCAGGCTCTAGCAGGACTTCAGGCTTTTGCTGCTGCAGTAATAATGCATGACTGCAGAGCTGGATTAAGGGGGAGCATAAGGGACACTCACCCCTGCCCCCCTCTCTCAGGACCCCCCTGCCATTTATTACAGCTCCAGTGCAGCAGGACTGCACTTCGAGCTAGGGAGACTGACAGGGAGGGGAAGTCGGGCAGTGGGCAGAGCTCAGGGGCTGGCTGGCAACTTTTAGCCTGGGGGGCAAATGCATGCAGGCGGCCCTGGCAGAGGAGTAGTGTGTAGCCAGGGTGCCCGAAGAATGTGCGTGCTACGGCGCCGCCCCCCCTCAAGTGTTTCAGGGAGGAGGCGGGTCCATATGGGATTAATGTAAGGTAAAAATAAAGATTAGGGGCAGGCCCCTGTCGTAGTGCCCATATGCAGTGCCCCCGTGTGCCACAGGAGATAATACCCTTATGCATGCCTCCAGTAGTGCCCCCAGTAGTGATCCCCCCTATGCAGTGCCCATTGTGCCCCCAGTAGTAAGCCCCTTATATAGTGCCCCCAGTAGTGGTCCCCCCTGTTCAGTGCCCCTTGTGCCCCCAGTAGTAAGCCCCTTATATAGTGCCCCCAATAGTGGTACCCCCTATGCAGTGCCCCCAATAGTGGTAACCCTTATGCAATGTCCCTTAAATAGTGGCCCAAGTTGTAGTCTCCCCCCTATGCAGTACCCCCAGTACTGCCCTTTATATAGAGCCCCCAGCAGTGGTCCCTCGCAGTGCCCCCAGTGGTAGTCCCCTCCCCCCTATGCAGTGCCCCTAGTAGTAGTCCCCTCCCCCCTATGCAGTGCCCCTAGTAGTAGTCCCCTCCCCTTGTAGTGCCCCCAGTAGTAGCCCCCCCCTTGTAGTTCCCCCAGTAGTAGTAGTCCCCCCCTTGTAGTGCCCCCAGTAGTAGTAGTCCCCCCCTTGTAGTGCCCCCAGTAGTAATCCACCCCCCTAGTAGTGCCCCCATAGTAATCCCCCCCCAGTAGAGAGAGACTTAATAAAATAAAAAAAAAACACTTACCTGAAACTCCCACTCCTGGTCCCGACGCTTCCTCCGGCTCCTCTGGCCGCTTTGCATTATGGGAGAGACGTCATCATGACGACGGAAGATGGCTCCCGCAGTGGGAGCAGCGGCAGCCGATGAGAGTCTGACAGACTCTCAGCGGCTGCTGATTACAGCAAACAGCTGCCTGCTCCGGCGGCTGTGTGTTTGTGCTGTGTAGCGCTGACCGAACTCCGTCCGGTCAGCGCTACACACGCGGTGCAGTCCGTGTCACAGTGACACAGATGGCCCGCGGCCCGCATGACGCTGCGGCCCGGGGGGCACATGGCACCCTGCCTCCCGGCCCAGCCCGCCACTTGCGGAGCTACACGGCACTCAGTGTCATTCAGACCAGCACAGCATGGGGGAGAGGAGGGGATGGAGGAGCTACCTTTACAGTGAGTGTAGTGTACCTGTGTCCTGTAAGGTCAGAGGGGGAATTGGCACTATACTTCCTGTCTGTATGTGTGTCTGTAAGTGTGTGTGTATGTAGTTGTATCTGTAACTGTATTTATGGATGTGTGTGTGTATAAGTGTGTGTTACTGTGTATCTATATATATATATATATATGTGTCTGTAAGTATAAGTGTGTTTATTTATGTGCGTGCAGGGGCGTTAATATAATGGGTGCAGGGTGTGCGGGGCACACAGGGAGGCCCACACCCTGAACCCATATTTTTAATACTTACCACTTCTTTACACTTAACTCCTCAATGGGGATCCAATGGGATCCCTCACATTGTCCCCCGCGGCCGCACATGTGAAGTAGGTCATAAACCCAGAAGTCCTCACATCACAAAGGACAGCTTTTAGTGGAGTAGTTGTCCTTTGTGCAAATAATCACACCAAAGGCTTGTGCTCGAGAACACGATCCCTGTGTCCAAATTATGCTCTTTAGGGCCCCCCAGTCTTAAGTGCCCATGGCCCCCTAAAGCCTTAATCCAGCTCTGCTTGACTGAACACTGATGTCTATGTGAATAGACACTTCATCACCTAAACGTGAGTGCTTTTTTCTTTGCTGGAGAAAGTGATGTAATGCCGGCTGTCGGGATGTCTCCTAACAGAATACTGACAGCGGCATCCCGATGGTTGGTATCCAGCCAGGGGTCGAGTAAGTATTCTTACCCTCCCCCCCTAACCCTCCCTTCTTGCACCCTAACCCTCCCCATTAGTGCCTAAACCTAACCCTCCCCCCTTAGTGCCTAAGCCTACCCCCCCAGTGGTGCTTAACCTTAACCTCCCCCAAAAAAACCTAACCCTAACCCTGCTACGCTCCCTAAACCTAACCCTCTCCCCCCACAGCTAACGCTAAGGGCATCCCGGCCTTACCTCGTTCGGCTAGGCATCGGGATTAAGATAGTCGTCAGTATTTCGATGCCTATCTTAAGTCCCTTGTCGGGATTCGGATTTTGGATGTCGATATTGAGACCAGCGTAATCGCAGTGGTCTCATAACTACATCCACACACATTATATATATATATACATACATATACACACACACACACATATATATATATATATATATATACACACACACATATATATATATATATATATATATATATATATATACAGTCAGGTCCATAAATATTGGGACATTGACAGATTTTTCATGTTTTGTCCTCTATTCACCACCACAATGGCTTTGAAATGAAACAAACAAGATGTGATTTAACTGCAGACTTTCAGATTTAATTTGAGGGTAATTACATCCAAATCAGGTGAACGGTGTAGGAATTACAACGGTTTCAATATGTGCCTCCCACTTTTTAAGGGGCACCATGTGGCTCTGCTATAGTTTCTGTGGGTTTGGTGCATGGTCTGGTGTACGATGCAATATTGGGGAGAGACTTTGCTCACTTCTGGAAGTTGAGGGAAAGCCGTTTTGATCCAGAGGTGAACAACCCCGATCCATTTGAGAAGGTTGTCGATGTAGTGGAGGAGGGAGTTTCTTCTGAGTCAGAGTTATTCCCTTTTTCTACTATGGTTGGCGAACTAGAGAATGCGGAATGTGACGGTGGCCCGCCAACTGATGTGCCTCCCATTGAGGTGGGAAGTGTTGTTGGGCCAGGTGATCGTCTGCCTGATTTAGAGGTCAGAAGAGAGGTCTTTGCCGTGGAGCAGTTGAATGACCCTACTTTGGTAAAAGCCAGGGAGAATGTAAAAGTAGTTGATGGTAAACCCGTAGACCCTGATAGTCCTTTGTCCTATCCCCACATGGCAATGTGTCAGGATTTGTTATATCAGGTGACTAAGAAGGGGGAAGATATTGTGGAACAACTAATAGTTCCCAAAGCCTACAGAAGAACAGTGTTGGATCTGGCCCATGGTCATATAACGGCAGGCCATCTAGGGGTAGAGAAAACCACTGAGCGAATAATGCAGAGGTTTTTCTGTCCCGGGCTTCATAAAGAGGTGTCTGACTTTTGCGCATCCTGCCCTGAGTGTCAGTATCATGCTCCCAGGCCACATTTTAAGGGTCCACTAGTTCCATTGCCTATCATAGAGGTGCCGTTTGAAAGAATAGCGATGGATTTGGTGGGACCCTTAATGAAGTCTGCCAGGGGACACCGGTATATTCTGGTCATAATGGATTACGCTACCAGGTACCCGGAAGCGATCCCGTTGCGCAATACGTCAACCAAGACCATTGCCAGAGAGCTAGTTCATGTCTTTAGCAGGCTGGGTATACCCAAGGACATACTAACTGACCAGGGTACACCGTTTATGTCAAAAGTCATGAAAGAGTTATGCCGCCTGTTCAAAATTGAACAGTTAAGAACTTCGGTTTATCACCCCCAAACCGATGGGCTGGTCGAGAGGTTTAACAAGACGTTAAAACACATGCTTAGGAAAGTGGTCGACAAGGATGGTAGGGATTGGGATTACTTATTGCCGTTTTTATTGTTGGCCATAAGAGAGGTTCCCCAGTCCTCCACCGGGTTTTCACCCTTCGACTTGTTGTATGGGAGACACCCAAGGGGGTTACTAGACATTGCCAAAGAGACATGGGAGGGGCAGTCTAGTCCTTACAAAACAGTGATTGAGTATGTTTCTCAAATGCAGGAGAGAATTGCTGCGGTAGTGCCGATAGTGAAAGAGCACCTGGAACAGGCTCAACAGGCACAGCAGAGGGTATACAACCGCAATGCCCGGTTACGCAGTTTTGCTCCTGGGGACAGAGTGTTAGTGTTGGTTCCCACTGTGGAAAATAAACTTTTGGCTAAACGGTAAGGGCCCTTTGAAATCTTAGAAAGAGTGGGACAGGTCAATTACAAAGTTTACCAGCCGGGGAAAAGAAAGCCGGAACAGATATACCATATAAATCTATTAAAGCCCTGGAAAGATAGAACGGTACTGTCGGCCGTCTGAGCCCCTCAAGTAAATCCAGGGCCCTTAGTTCCCGAAGTGACAGTGGCAAAAACCCTGTCGGCAATTCAACAACAAGAGGTCAAGGAGTTTCTGATCAGAAATAGGGTGCTGTTCTCTGACGTACCTGGGAAAACCTCGGTCATTAAACATGACATAATCACTGACCCAGGGGTTAAAGTTAATCTAAAGCCCTATAGGTTACCAGAAGCACAAAGAGAATCGGTGTCGAAAGAAATTAAAAATATGCTAGAGTTAGGGGTTATTGAAGAATCACATAGTGAATGGTCAAGTCCCATTGTGTTGATTCCAAAGCCCGACGGGAGTGTGCGTTTCTGCAATGACTTCTGAAAGTTGAACAGTGTTTCAAAATTCGATGCCTATCCGATGCCAAGAGTGGATGAACTGATTGAGAGACTAGGGATGGCAAGGTATTTAACCACTCTTGACCTAACCAAAGGGTATTGGCAAGTACCGTTAACCAAGAGCGCCAAACAAAAGACAGCTTTTTCAGCGCCAGAGGGCTTGTTTCAGTACAAGATGTTGCCCTTCGGGCTACATGGGGCACCTGCTACCTTCCAAAGAATGATGGACAGGATTCTAAGGCCCCATAGACGGTATGCGGCTGCTTATGTGGATGATGTGGTCATTCATAGTCCTGATTGGCAGTCTCACTTACCCAGGGTACAAGCAGTGTTGGACTCCATCTATAAGGCAGGTTTGACAGCCAACCCAAAAAAGTGTTGTCTAGGCATGGAGGAAGTAAAATATCTGGGATACACCATTGGCAGAGGCCTGATAAAGCCTCAGCTCAATAAAGTTGATGCCATACAAAACTGGCCACGGCCTCTGCATAAGAAGCAGGTGAGAGCCTTCTTGGGAATTACGGGGTACTACAGGAGGTTTATACCCAACTTTGCCACCATGGCAGTCCCACTGACTGACCTGACCAAAGGCAAACAAAAAATCATGGTTGAATGGAGTCCTGAGGCAGAGAAAGCTTTTCAGGAGTTGAAAGTAGCATTGTGTTCCCAACCAGTCCTGATGACTCCTAATTTTGAAAGGGAATTCATAGTACAAACCGATGCATCAGAAGTAGGTATAGGAGCGGTCCTGTCCCAGAACAAGGAGGGTGAGGAACACCCTATTTTCTATCTAAGTAGAAAGTTGAATGTACATGAGAGAAACTATGCCACAGTGGAGAAGGAGGCGTTGGCCATAAAGTGGGCATTAGAGGCTCTCAGGTACTACTTGGTTGGAAGAAAGTTCAAATTGATCACTGACCATGCCCCTTTGAAGTGGATGTCCGAAAATAAGGACAGTAATGCGAGAATTATGAGATGGTTCTTGGCATTACAAACTTTTAAATTTTCAGTGGAACACAGGCCAGCAAGCCAGCTGGCCAATGCTGACGCGTTGTCACGCGTTCATTGTTTGGGGGCTTCAGTTGTTCCGCCCCACAGGTCGAAACAAAGGGGGGGGATATGTGATAGGATCATTGGTAAAGTGGTCTGTGGCAGGTACATTTGTCCCAGATTCCTGTCTTATGTGTTTTAAACCCCCAGGAGAAAGTCTGCAGTGTAGCAGGCTTGAGTTTCGGCTTTTTGAAAAGCCGGTTTGGGACCTGGGGGTTGTGGGTGAGAGGAGAGGGAGGGCTCCACCCACGGCCACTCCAGGTTTTGGTTCTCGCAGCCTGGTAACAGGCTTGTTAGGGTTTCCACCTGAGAGTGGCCAATATAAGCCTAGTTTGGATAAGGCTGAGTGTCTCACCTGGGATAGCAGGCAGGGAGTTTGCTCAGAGACACTTGGAAACCTAACTGTGAGTGTTGTGCTGTGCCTTTGTTGCTGGCGAGGGCATTAGGCCCTGCCAGGTTCTGGTAGTGAGGGAACTACCTGTGAAGTTAGTGCCCCGACAGGGCTAGGATTTATATTTATGTTTTCTTTATATTTCTGACATTGTACAATAAAGACTGGCGCTGACCAGCTTGTACTTGCATCCTGACTGGTGTGCTGCTTCCCTGCTGCTGTGTGTGTGTGTAAGGAAGGAGTCCTCTACCCAGGAGAGGGACCCCCTAACCTAACTGTGTCACAATATATATATATATATATACACACTAGGGGTGAGCGGGTTCGGATTTCTGAAATCCGAACCCCCCTGAGCCCCCCCGATCCGAGTCCGATCCGAGTCAGGCTCGACTTTTCCTGCCTGACTCGGATCTGAAATCGAGGCAAAACGTCATCATCCCGCCTTCCGAGTCTCGCGGGTTTTGGATCCTATATAAGGTACCCGCGTCGGCGCCATTTTCTCACTCGGCTGTGGACAGTGAAGAGGGAGGGTGGGAGTTAGGGCTGTGTAGTGTAGTGTAGTGTAGTGCTGCTGTTGTCCACTACTTCAAAGTCCATAGGGGCTGGCTGGACTGTGTTGTGCAGTCAGTTCTCCATAGGGGCTGTGTCCACTCCAAAGTCCTGTGCAGTGTCCCAGTCCTAAAGGGGTGCTGTAGTGTTGTCCAGGGGGTGCTCTGTCCATCAGAGGTGCTCCCCCCAAGTGCTAAAAAAATAATATATTTTCTGTGTTTGTGAATTGTGTGCGCAGTAGCCGCACGTGCATCAACAAAGTAGTGCCAAGCGTGCGCCTGTGTCATAAGTAAAGGGCCGGCTGGCTTGACCGTTAAAGGGTGCTGTAACCCCCAAAGTACACTCCAGTCCAAACCAAAAAAAAAATTATTTTCTGTGTTTTTGAATTGTGTGCGCAGTAGCCGCACGTGCATCAACAAAGTAGTGCCAAGCGTGCGCCTGTGTCATAAGTAAAGGGCCAGCTGGCTTGACCATTAAAGGGTGCTGTAACCCCCAAAGTACACTCCAGTCCAAACCAAAAAAAAAATTATTTTCTGTGTTTAGCCGCACGTATATATCAAATCGATATAACATAAATGGAGGACCAAACTTTCTCCGATAAAAATAAAATAGAGAAAGCTCAAGAACCACTTCCTCCTAGTGCTGAAGCTGCTGCCACTAGTCATGACATAGACGATAACATGCCATCAACGTCGTCTGCCAAGGCCGATGCCCAATGTCATAGTAGAGGGCACATACAATCCCAAATGGCAAAGTTCAGGAAAATGACCTTGAAAAAGACATTTAAATCAGCTGAAGAGAAACGTAAACTTGCCAATATGCCATTTACGACACGGAGTGGCAAGGAACGGCTAAGGTCGATCCCTAGTATGTTCATGACTAGTGGTTCAGCTTCACATGACGATGGAAGCCCTCCTCCCACTAAAAAAATCGAAAGAGTTAAGCTGGCAAAAGCACAGCGAAGAACTGTGCTTTCTAAGAAGATATCACAAATCCCCAAGGAGAGTCCAAGTGTGGTGGTGGTTGCGATGCCTGACCTTCCCAGCACTGGACGGGAAGAGGTGGCTCTTTCCACCATTTGCACGCCTCCTGCAAGTGCTGAAAGGAGCACCCACAGTCCACTTGCTGATATGCAAATTGAAGATGTCACTGTTGAAGTACAACAGGATGAGGATACTGGTGTAGCTGGCACTGAGGAGGAAGTTGGCGAGGAGGATTCTGATGGTGATGTGGTTTGTTTAAATCAGGCTCCGGGGGAGACAGTTGTTGTCCGTGGGATGAAAAAGCCCATCACGGTCATGCCTGGGCAGAAGACCAAACATTCCACCTCTTTGGTCTGGCAATATTTCTATCCAAATCCGGACAACAACTGTCTTGCCATATGTACCATATGTAAAGGCGAAATAAGTAGGGGTAGGGACGTCAACCACCTAGGAACATCCTCCCTTATACGGCACCTGCAGCGCGTTCATAAAAAGTTACTGTCAAGTTCAGAAACTTTGGCTAAGACCGTAAGCAGTCCAGGGACACCTAAATCCCGTTGTCCTGTTGTATCCAAGCGCCTGCAAACCACACCGTCAACTCCCTCCTCGTCAATTTCCTCCTTAGTCAGGATCGGAAGTAGTCCTGCAGGCCATGTCACTGGCATGACTGACTCTCCTATCCGGGATTCCTCCGGAGGATCCTGCATTGCTACTCCTACTGCTGCCGCTGCTGCTGTTGCTGCTGCTGGGAGTCGTTCACCATCCCAGAGAGGAAGTAGGAACACCACTACTTTTACTAAACAATTGGCCCTCCAACAGTCCTTAGCGAGGAGGATGAAGTACGACAGCAGTCATCCTGAAGCAAAACGTATAACTGAGGCCTTGACTGCTATGTTGGTGTTAGACGTGCATCCGGTATCCGCCATTAGTGCAGTGGGATTTAGACAATTGATGGAGGTAGTGTGTCCCCGGTTCCAAATCCCGTCTAGATTCCACTTCACTAGGCAGGCGATACCGAGACTGTACAGAAACGTCAGAAAAAGTGTCCTCAGTGTCCTGAAAAATGCCATTGTACACAATGTCCACTTAACCACGGACATGTGGACAAGTGGAACAGGGCAGACTAAGGACTATATGACTGTGACAGCCCACTGGGTAGATGTATCACCTTACGCAGCAACAGCAGCAGCGTCACCAGTAGCAGCATCTCAGAAACACCAGCTCGTTACAAGGCAGGCTACGCTGTGTATCACCGGTTTCAGTAAGAGGCACACCGCCGACAACCTCTTAGAGAAACTGAGGGAAATCATCGCCCAGTGGCTTACCCCACTTAGACTCTCCTGGGGATTTGTGATATCTGACAACGTCACCAATATTGTGCGGGCATTACATCTGGGCAAATTCCAGCACGTCCCATGTTTTGCTCACACAATAAACTTGGTGGTGCAGAATTTTCTGAAAAGCGACAGGGGCGTGCAGGAGACGCTTTGGGTGGCCCGAAAAATTTCTGGCCACTTTCGCCATTCAGCAACTGCGTGCCGAAGACTGGAGCACCAGCAAACACTCTTGAACCTGCCCCGCCATCACCTGAAGCAAGAGGTTGTGACGCGGTGGAACTCAACCCTCTATATGCTTCAGAGGATGGAGGAGCAGCAAAAGGCCATACAAGCCTATACATCCACCTATGACATAGGCAAAGGAGGGGGTATGCACCTGACTCAAGCGCAGTGGAGAATGATTTCCGTGTTGTGCAAGGTTCTCCAGCCCTTCGAACTTGCCACACGTGAAGTCAGTTCAGACACTGCCAGCTTGAGTCAGGTCATTCCCCTCATCAGGCTTTTGCAGAAGCAGCTGGAGAAAGTGAAGGAGGAGCTAAGACGGAGCGATTCCGCTTGGCATGTGGGACTTGTGGATGAAGCCCTTCATTCGCTTTGCCAGGATTCCAGGGTGGTCAATCTGTTGAAATCAGACCACTACATTTTGGCCACTGTGCTCGATCCTAGGTTTAAAGCCAATGTGGTGTCTCTCTTTCCGGCCGACACAAGCCTGCAGAGGTGCAAAGACCTGCTGGTGAACACACTGTCAGCTGAAGCGGAACGTGACACGTCAACGGCTCCTTCTTCATTTTCTCCCGCAACTGGGGCTGCCAGGAAAAAACTTAGGTATCCTAAGCAACCCGCTGGCGGTGATGCAGGGCAGGCAGGACCAAGTTTGGACATCTGGTCCGGACTGAAGGACCTGGCAAAAATTTCTGACATGTCTACTGTCACTGCATATGATACTGTCACCATTGACAGAATGGTGGAGGATTACATCGGTGACAGCATCCAAGTAGGCATGTCAGACAGTCCATACCTGTACTGGCAGGAAAAAGAGGCAATTTGGAGGCTGTACAAACTGGCTCTATTTTACCTGAGTTGCCCCCCTTCCAGTGTGTACTCCGAAAGAGTGTTTAGTGCAGCCGGGAACCTTGTCAGCGAAAGGCGTAGGAGGTTGCTTCCACAGAATGTGGAGAAGATGATGTTCATCAAAATGAATTATCAGCTCTTCCAGGGAGACCAGCCTCCAGAAGGTACAGAGGGACCTGTGGTGGTGGATTCAAGTGGGGACGAGTTAATACTTTGTGAGGATGAGGATGTACACACTGAAGAGGGTGAGGAATCGGTGGATGAGGAGGATGAGGATGACATCTTGCCTCCGTAGAGCCAGTTTGTGCAGGGACAGATTAATTGCCAGCTTGTTTTGTGGGGGCCCAAACGAACCAATCATTTCAGCCACAGTTGTGTGGCAGACCCTGGCGCTGAAATGATTGATTTGTTAAAGTGTGCATGTCCTGTTTATACAACATAAGGGTGGGTGGGAGGGCCCAAGGACAATTCCATCTTGCACATCTTTTTTTTCTTTGCATTATGTACAGTTTGGGGCCTAGTTTTCTAACTGCCATCCTGTCTGCCACTGCAGTGTCACTCCTAGATGGGTCACGTGTTTGTGCCGCCCACTCGTGTCGCTTAGCATAGTCATCCAGCTACCTCGGTGCAACCTTTTGGACATAAAAACACTATTGTGAGGTGTGAGGTGTTCAGAATAGACTGGAAATGAGTGGAAATTAAGGTTATTGAGGATAATAATAGCATAGGAGCAGAAAAACCTACAAATTCTGTGATTTTAGTTGTTTTTATGCTTTTTAAAAAAAAAATACAGATCCAAAACCCAGAACCCAAAACACGGAAGGGTGGTTTTGGCAAAACCAATCCAGATCCAAAACACGAAGAAAGATCCAGATCCAAAACCAAAACACGAAAAGTGGCCGGTGCACACCCCTAATACACACACATACATACACACACACACACATGCTAGGGGGCACCAGTTGAAATCCTGCCTAGGGCACCAAATTGGCTAGAGCCGGCTCTGGCTGGAGTTATTATAAACCCTGGTCACCCTAGAGACCAAATAAAATAAATAAATACAAAATATGGTGGGTGAACAAACCTCTAGCGCGTGGGGGATGATATAAATGAAAATATACAAAATAAAAGATTAATAAATGAGTACTTTACTTATTTTCCAAGTTGTCTCACAATAAGCCAATATTCAAAACTTAGACATATAGAAGAAAACATAAAAAGGAAAGAACATAGCGTAATCCTGTTTGTTAATAAAACAAAATATGGTTTAATAAAAAAATTACAATAGTATAAAATTAGCTCATCAGTGAGCAAATGTTCATCACATAAACTTTTGGGACATACTGTACAATAAAAAACTTTAGCTCATGAATGAGCAAACATAAAGTGCATGAAGTAAATATAGGCAAAGTTATATTCTAACAAAAATTATACAACGCATTTCAGAATTACATTTTTCAGATTCCCTTCAAAAAATTTCCCCACAAATGAAGTCAGGTTTACAAGTCTATGATTTCCTGGCTCCAATTTTGTTCTCTTTGCAAAGATTGATACCAGACCTGTTTTTTTTTCAGTCTTGTTGCACTAACCTGATTATGGCATAGTTAATAAATATAACTTGTGTTTAGGCGTAGCTGCCCCTCCTTATGTTTTATACAAGTAACATTTAATGGCGGTATAGGTTATTGCTACACAGACTATTTCCTGGCATTCTTTCTCCTTAGTTACTAAAAAACTAAAACATATCCAAAAGAACAGCTTTCTTTCTACCTTCTGCAATTGTTTTCCTAAATTGGCATTTAGTGGCCTCATTTTCTTTTTTCTTTTTAGGAAATAAAGTGTAAAGTTGGAGCTCCGAGAACTTACAGAGATATTAAATAACTATGTGACTTAGATCTCCATGGCTAATCATTCACAATCAATGAAATTACATCAAAAATATAATCCCCATCATATGTCAGACATCTAATTATTAGGTTAGTGTTGTTACCACAGTCTGGCACAGTGGCACAGTAAAGCAGTATATAATCGTACCAGATGTCCAAAAATAATGGGCGGTGGATGCACTAGGGGTGAGTCCGGATATCACCCCTTGTGTCTTACAAGGTAACGTCTTACAAGGTGTAGTGAGCATGCAGCAGGGCCAACACATTTCAAGTAGAAACTCTTCCTCAGGGCTGTGCATGCTGCTCACTCAGACCTGTTTATATAGGCCTGGTTCCCTCCTCATCAAAACCAGAAGTATCATGAGGCCGGACTTCCGGTTCACGGCAAATCCCGCAGGTGTACATGGCTTCATTTCTATCTGGCCAGGAGTAGTGGGCGGTCCATTGGCCAACGTGTCAATGCATAGAACCGGAAGTCGCTTTATAATAGACATTGGGCCAGAAATGGTGTTGTTGATTCGGAAAAACCGGAAGTGATGTTATCGTTCACATCCGGATCCCTGTGTGCAAATAACAACCATGTTCTTCAAATCCCTTAACATGGTTCCTAGTAGGAACATGAAACCGGAAGTGGTTTGTTCATCAACATAGAAAGAAGAAACAATGAAAATCAATAATAATCATAAATAACACATGTAGAATGGGATTACGACCATAAAAATGGGGGAGCCAATAAAAACAATAGATAACAATAAAATCCATAGCAGCAGAAAAAGGAGATAGGGACTATAAAAATGACACATTTAGAATGGGATTACGACCATAAAAATGGAGGAGCCAATAAAATCAGTAGATAACAATATAAATCCATAGCAGCAGAAAAAGGAGATAGGGACTATGATAATTCAACATATCAAATGTAAAAAATTGGAACATGAAGTAGAATATGGGAAAATTAATCCAAAAACTACTTGAGTTCGAAATCTTTATTTAGTCCATCTGGGATCAGTGTTTTTACTTTGTGTATCCACTTAATTTCACACTTGGGTAATTTGGACTCAATATCTCTCTCTCCAAGCCACCTTCACATGTTCCAGACCTACAAATGTACAGACTTCTTGTGTGAAGCAATTATGTCTCTTCTTAAAGAAGTCTGATAATGAATGTGTCACGGCCAGGGTTTCTCGGCATGGTAGTCACCGGGTATTACCTGTGGGGTCGTTATGGCGGGTGGTCTCTGGCAGCGGTGCTGGTGTTTGGCAAGGGGCATTGGCTGCGCGTGGTTCTGTGCGGGCACATTGTCACAAGGCCTGGTGAGGTCTGGCGGTGTTTCCGTTCCATTGGCATGGGCACCCCCATCTTGCCTGTGGCCATGTGATTCTGGCTGTCCATTCCTGGTAGGTCATGTGCTCATCCCAGCCAGTCACAGCGTGGCACTGAGTATTTAGGAAAGTCCAGAGCCTTCCTTCCTTCCAGTTCAAAGTGTTTCTCAGCTGCGGCTGAGAGAGAGTACCTGTGCCTTACCTGCCTGTCTGTTATACGCTTCTAGCCTGAACCTTGCCTGCTCCAACCTACTGGATTTACCCTGCACCCTCCATATACCTTTTACCTGCCTGAGTACCTGAACCTGCTGTTCCCTGCACCTTGCCTCCCTTCACTCCCAGCTGTACTGAATTACCTCAGCCTGCATTTGTTACAGCTCACCATACCTGCATTCATTACAGCTCATCATACTTTTATTCTGTTTCAGCTCACCATACTTGTTTACTGGACTGTCACTATCTGGACATTTTCCCATTAACCCCCACTACAGTTATCAAGTGCACTTTAGTGCTATACCGGGACTTTTCATTTGCCATTTCCATGTCTTCCATGTCTTTTATTCACCTATTAAAAAACCCACTTTTTCATTTAAGTCTGCTTCTGTGTCTGCTCCTATCACCACCCCGGGTCCACAACAAAATCAGAACCTCACAGGTTGCACTGGCCCCATGGATCTGGCCATGGAACAGGAGTCTGTAGTGGATTTATTTAGCTGTATTGCTGGTTGTTTAGAAAACCTGGAAGCTATGCAACATCAAATGGCCCAGTTCCTACAGGAGATGTCTAAACGTAAAGATAATCTGCAAACCTCGTTAATCACCCCTGGGGTATCAGCAACTTCACCTCCTCCTGTGCCTGATAATACAGGGACCAGGGTATCCCTTCGTCTATATCTACCCATGCCAAGCAAATTTGACGGCAATCCTAAACTCTGTAATGACTTTTTAAATCAGTGTGATATACACTTTACGTTACAGCCTGATAACTTCCCCACCGCTAAAACCAAAGTGGCATACATCGTGTCCTTGTTGTCCGGCTTGGCCCTGGATTGGGCCTCCCCACTCTGGGAGCGTTCAGACTCGCTGCTGGATAACTATACAGACTTTGTATCTTCATTCAGGAGGATTTTCGATGAACCTGGATGCACAGTGTCAGCATCGTCCAGCATCATGACCCTGAGACAAGAAACCCGTCCCGTCAGCCAATATGCCGTACAGTTTCAAATCTTGGCATCAGAGCTTAAGTGGAATGAGGAGGCCCTCACCTCAGCCTTTTGGCATGGTCTGTCCAACTGATTAAAAGATGATATGATTACCCGTGAGCTTCCTACCAATTTAAATTATATGATCTCACTCTGCAACAAAATTGACCTATGCTTCAGAGAACGTCAGGCTGAAAAGCACAGAACTCACTGGCAAAGATGATTTACGTCTCCCTTGCCTACCCATCCACCCCATCCTCCTATAGATGAGGAGCCCATGCAGGTGAACCAAACCCATCTCTCCAAAGAGGAACGTCATAGAAGGATGCTAAAAAACTCTGTCTGTACTGCAGAGATTCGGGTCACCTGGTGGCCTCCTGCTCCCACAAGTCGGGAAACGCCCATTCCTAACTGACCTTGGGGGCATCAAGTTAGGAGTTATTTGTCCATCCCCTAACACTAAAGATTTCAAGATTTCCTTAGCTTTGGATCTCAAGCCCAACCCTGTCTTCGTCTCTGCTCTATTAGACTCTGGAGCAGCCGGAAACTTCATGACTTCCAGCCTAGTTGATAAACTACAGATTCCTTGTTCATCTCTCAAGCAAGCAATTTCCCTGATGTCTGTAGATGGATGCCCTCTAGCTAAAGGACTGGTCAGCAAAGAAACTCAACCAGTATTAGTTCATGTTGGGGCACTCCACTCCGAGTCTTTAAAGTTCTTAGTGATACCAGAGGCTTCTCAAGAAATCATTTTAGGACTACCCTGGTTACGCCAACATAATTCCAGGATAGTCTGGTGTTCAAAGCAGATTCTTTCATGGGGAACTGACTGTCAGAAATCCTGCAAGAAAGACAGCTTCGTTAACATCTCCAGATATTCCCAAGGAGTACCAGATGTTCACTGATGTTTTTTCAGAGCAACAGGCAAACGTCTTACCTCCCCACAGAGAATGGGACTGTCCTATCGAGCTGCTACCTGACAAGATGCCACCTCATGGTCGCACCTATCCTCTATCCGTGCCTGAGACTCAAGCCATGTAAGAGTACATCCAGGACAACCTAGCAAAGGGGTTTATTCGTCCTTCCACCTCTCCCACTGGAACTGGCTTCTTTTTCGTTGGCAAGAAAGACGGAGGCCTAAGATCTTGTATAGATTACCGGGGCCTCAATGATATAATGATTAAGAATCGATATCCTCTTCCCCTGATCACAGAATTGTTTGACAGAGTTAAAGGGTCCATCATATTCTCAAAGCTGGATCTGAGAGGGGCTTATAATCTCATCCGCATTTGTGCTGGCGATGAATGAAAGACCGCCTTTAATACTAGAGATGGACACTTTGAACACCTTGTGATGCCCTTTGGGTTGTGCAATGCCCCTGCCGTGTTTCAGGGCTTTGTTAATGAGATTTTCCGGGACCTGTTGTACATCTCGGTTGTAGTTTACCTGGACGATATATATACGTCTTCTGTAACAAAACATCATGTGAAGGAAGTATTGTCCGTCTGAGAAAGAACCACCTTTACTGTAAACTGGAGAAATGTGTCGTTGGGGTTCCCAGTGTGCCATTCCTTGGTTACGTCATCTCTGGCTCCAGTCTAGAAATGGACCCCAAGAAGGTGCAGGCGATTTTGGATTGGTCCCATCCTCAAACTTTGAAAGCCATCCAGAGATTGCTTGGGTTCGCCAACTACTATAGACGGTTTATTAAAGGATTTTCATCATTATTGGCTCCCCTTACCACGTTGACCCAAAAAGACGCTAACCCTGCCCTATGGCCACCTGAGGCAGAGACTGCCTTCCACCTTTTAAAACAGGCGCTTATTTCAGCTCCAGTCTTACTACAACCAGATTTGGATAGGCCATTTCTAGTGGAAGTGGATGCGTCTTCAGAGGCAGTGGGTGCAGTTGTTTCCCAGCGTTATGACGATAATCGAGTTCATCCCTGTGGGTTCTTCTCCAAGAAGTTTTCTCCTGCAGAGAGAAATTATGCCATTGGTGAGCAAGAACTTTTAGCAGTAAAGTTAGCATTAAAAGAATGGAGATACCTGGTGGAAGGGGCCAAGTTTCCCTTCACTGTCTTCAAATAGCATAAGAATCTTCAGTGCGTGAGTCCTCGTTTGGCCCGATGGGCGATATTTTTTGCTCGGTTCCAGTTCACCCTGACCTTCCGGTTTGGAGCCCTTAATCAAAAGGCAGATGCCCTGTCTAGATCTTTCCGCTGTGATGACAAATCAGAGAATCATCAAAATACCCCTGTTTTGGAGTCAAGAGTCTTCGCCACCTTACAGCTACAGCCTCCTACAGGGAAGTCCTTTGTGGCCCCGGAGTTAAGGAAGCAGCTCCTCACCTGGGCTCATTCCCCTCGCTTTGCAGGTCACTCAGGTACCCGGAAGACCTTGGAATTTTTAAAGACAGGCTATTGGTGGCCATCCATGAAAGCAAACGTGTCAGAATTTATTTCATGTTCTTCGTCGTGTGCCCAGCATAAATCTTCACGTCAGGCACTGACTGTTGAGTTATTGCCACTACCTATTCCATCACGTCCATGGACGCATCTCTCCATGGACTTCGACATGGATCTGCCGAATTCTCAAGAGTTCACTACCATCTGGGTCGTAGTAGACTGATTCTCTAAAATAGTCCATTACATACCACTAAAGGAATTGCCTTCTGCCCCTGACCTGGCTCACTTGTTCGTTCAACATATATTCCGTCTCCATGGTCTTCCAGCTGAGATAGTCTCTGACCGTGGTGTTCCGTTTACAGCAAAATTTTGGAGAGCCTGTATTGCAAGTAAAGCTAAATATTTTTATGGCTTATCACCCACAAAGCAACAGTTCCACTGAGAGGGTTAATCAAGACCTTGAGACCTTCCTGAGGATTTTTATGACATCTTCACAGGACAATTGGTCTGCATTGCTGCCATGGGCTGAATTTGCTCATAACGCCTCCTACCACTCTTCCACAAACCAAACACCATTCCAAGTGGTCTACGGCCTTCATCCTCGGGTCCCTGAATTTCAAAGCATGCCCGTCTTTGATGTCCCAGCTGGTCTCAAGTTGGTACTGACCTGGAGAAGGCGTCCTCCCATTACAAATTTCAAGCTGATAAGAAGCGTAGGAAAATACCACATATGCAAGTTGGAGACCAGGTCTGGTTGTCCACCCGGAACCTACGACTCTGAGTGCCATCCATGAAATTTGCTCCACGCTTCATCGGGTCCTTCTCCATCATAGAAGTCATTAACCCCGTGGCTTATCGCCTTCAACTACCCCCTTATCTGAAAATTCCCAATTCCTTTCATGTCTGCCTGTTGAAACCCCTGGTGCTAAACAAATTTCACAGAGTCCTGCCTGCTTCTCCCCATGTCCAGACTGAAAGGGGCATAGAGTTTGAGGTCTCACAGGTCTTGGATTCCCGTCTCCGCAGAGGACATTTGCAGTACCTACTGGACTGGAGGGGCTACGGCCCAGAGGAATGTTGTTGGACCGTGCCCGAGATATCCATGGTCCTGCACTCATCAAGAGGTTTCATGCTGCCCATCTGGAGAAGCCTGGTGAGTGTCCTGAGGCCACCCATAAGGGGGGGGTACTGTCACGGCCAGGGTTTCTCGGCATGGTAGTCACTGGGTATTACCTGTGAGGTCGTTATGGCAGGGGGTCTCTGGCAGCGGTGCTGGTGTTTGGTGAGGGGCATTGGCTGCACGTGGCTCTGTGTGGGCACATTTTCACAAGGCCTGGTGAGGTCTGGCAGTGTTTCCGTTCCATTGGCATGGGCGCTGCCATCTTGCCTGTGGCCATGTGATTCTGGCTGTCCATTCCTGGTAGGTCATGTGCTCATTCCAGCCAGTCACAGAGCGGCACTGAGTATTTAAGAAGGTCCAGAGCCTGCCTTCCTTTGCCAGTGCAACGTGTTTCTCAACTGTGGCTGAGAGAGACTACCTGTGCCTTACCTGCCTGTTTGTTATACGCTTCTAGCCTGAACCTTGCCTGCTCCAACCTGCTGTATTTACCCTGCACCCTCCACATACCTTTTACCTGCCTGAGTACCTGAACCTGCTGTTCCTTGCATTTTGCCCCCCTTCACTCCCAGCTGGACTGAATTACCTCAGCCTGCATTTGTTACAGCTCACCATACCTGCATTCGTTACAGCTCATCATTCCTGCATTCAGTTACAGCTCATCATACCTGCATTCTGTTTCAGCTCACCATACTTGTTTACTGGACTGTTCCTGCCTGTCACTATCTGGACATTTTCCCATTAACCCCCACTACAGTTATCAAGTGCACTTTAGTGCTATTTCTGGACTTTTCATTTGCCATTCCCATGTCTTCTAAGTCACCTATTAAAAAACCCACTTTTTCATTTAAGTCTGCTTCTGTATCTCCTCCTATCACCACCGCAGGTCCACAACAAATTCAGAACCTCACAGAATGAGTCTCAAGGTCTTTCCTTACATTTCTCAAATGTTCCCCCATTCTTGTTTTTAATGCCCTTGTAGTTCGACCAATATAGAGAAGGCTGCAGGTGCATTCTATTGCGTAAAACACACTGGTGGTATGACATGTGATAAAGTCTTGAATTTTATATACTTTTCCCTTGACGTCCAATTTGGTGACTTTAGATGTCCCATGGGGAACGTTCTTACACATAATGTAACTTCCACACCTGTGGAACCATTTGGTTCTCACAGGATTGGTGCTGTTGATTTTTAAAGCAGCTTTGCTTTCAAATTTTCCACTTTACGGTATATGAAACTTGGTCTGGTAGGTAGAACTCCCTTCAAAATTGGATCTTTTTGTAGAACCAGCCAGTGACGTCTGATGGCTTGGTATGATGGCTACCGTATGTGGTTATATAGGCCCACTCTTTTTTATCATCTGAATTTTGGATTTTTGGTATGAGAAGTAGTTCCATTTCATCTTCATCCTTTTTTTCTTTCTCCAGATTATTTTTATCATAAACTTGGGACAAGAAGTTCTCAGTCATTTTGCTTGCTTGTTCTTCATATATGATAGGGTTACTACAATTTCTTTTAACCCTGATCAGTTGACCTTTGGGTACACCATCTAGCCATCATCATAGGTGTTCACTTTCTCTATCGATGTAACTATTGGTGTCCATGGGTTTCTTATAACACTTTGTTTGTGTGACATTCATTTCTATATAGATGGTTAAATCCAGAAAATTGCAGATTCATTATTCAGATGATTATCATTGAGGGAAGTGCAGAATGTCCTCAAGTCAATTTCAGAACCTCGCCAGAAAAACAAGACATTGTCAATATAATGGAACCACGCTACTAATTCGGATCCCCAATATTGACTGTTCCAGATGGTGTCTTCTTCCCATTTGGCTAAAAAACAAACAAAAATGGCAGCTGCTCAATCAATCTAGCAGTACTAATCAGGTGCATGAAAGGGAGGGGTCATACTAAGTAGAAAAAGGAGGGGGTTTAACCCCCTATTGTTCCTCAGCACACTGAATAATACTTGCAACAATATATGAAGTATACATGGTCATAGAAATTCAGAGATATTAGTTCCATGCATTTGCAAATACATGGGAAGCTGCTAGGCGATGTCACGGCTTCTCTGTCACTAGCAGTTCCTAACACTAAGGGGTTCACATCCAGGGCGCAGTGCACCCCAAAAAACGTCCAGCCCAGGACCCCCCCCAGGGCATCACATGAAAAATGGAAAAAGAGTGACAGTGCAGTGTAAAGTATAGATGTGTAAGGCTAATAAGTGTTGAAAAAAGGGGTTAAAATATATGTGAAATATTACATGAATAAAATATAAACATAACAGGTGATGTGAAAAGCAACTATGTGTATTAAGTGGTGATGCCCTGAGGAGGCAAACCAGACCAGCCCCAGGGGCCCTACGCCCAAATGCTCACCACAAATGTAAAAAATACCAATTATAAGGCCTCATGAGAAATGCACATATAAATTTTGTCAAATGTAAGGCCTCCTATTAATTAGTCTTACACACCTATACTTTACACTGCACTGTCACTCTATTTCCAATTTCCATGTGATGCCCTGGGGGGGTCCTGGGCTTGACGTTTTTTGAGGTGCACTACACCCCGGATGTGAACCTCTTAGTGTTAGGGATTGCTAGTGACAGAGAAGCCGTGGTGTGGCCTAGCAGCTTCCCATGTATTTGCAAATGCATGCACCCAATATCTCTGAATTTCTATGACCATATAGTCTTCATATATTGTTGCAAGTATTATTCAGTGTGCTTAGGAACAATAGGGGGTTAAACCCTCCCTCCTTTTTCCATTTGGCTAAAAACAAATTTACATAACTCGGTGTGAATTTCGTACCCATAGCTGTCCCTACTTGTTGCATGAAGTACTCGCCGTTAAAAAAAGAATAATTATTGGTGAGAATAAAAAAAATACTATCTTTGATAAAAGATATCTTCTCCAAATTGAGATCTGTGGATAAAATGGAAAGGGAAGTGGGCCTTTATAACCACATACGGAAGTCATCATACCAAATTGGAAAAATTTTTTAGACGTCACTGGCCAGTTCTACAAAAAGATCAAATTTTCAAGGGGTTCTACCTACCAGACCAAGGACCTGACTCAGAGCCGCTAGCTAGATGCGATTGCTCACCCCCAGCATATGCAAATTTGGCAAAGTGATGGCATGGTAGGCGCTCGCTCGGAAAGGCATAAGCATGCCCACTTTGTCTGGGCGAGCGATCACTTTGTGCATGCAGACGCCCATTAGAGTATGTAGAGATGCCCACTAGCTCACGTCATCTCCAGGAAGTGTATTAAAACATTGGTACATCGAGGACCATCGGAAGGACTCGTAGCGCTTGTGGTTGCCTTACCTTACCGCAAGCACTGTGAGGATTTTTGTGTAAAAAAAAAAAGGCTGGTGACGTGTACTATGTCCTGTCTGTTAGTTATGCACGCCTTAGAAACGGCGCTGCAACACTCAGGCATGCCTGCGTTCGCACCTCCACTCCCCCGTTATTAGTGTCCTGCCCCTGTTACCACCCTCAAACGGCCTCTCCTGTCACTCATTACACTGGGCAGTCTTTGCTTGGTGAGCTCTGAGTAATTTGCGCACGCGCAGTATGAAAAGTGCGCATGCGCTGTCGCTTAACATCAGCCACGTACGAGCGAGTGGCCACTTGCGACCGGGTTTGAATGAGCTCGCAAGTTTCATATACCGTAAATTGAAAAATTTGAAGGCAAAGCTTGTGAAAAGTGCTTTAAAAATCAACAGCACCAATCCTGTGAGAACCAAAGGGTTCCACAGGTGTGGAAGTTGCATTATGTGTAAGAACGTTCCCCATGGGACGTCTAAAGTTACCGAATTGGACGTCAAGGGAAAAGTATATAAAATTCAAGACTTTATCATGTCATACCACCAGTGTGTTTTACGCGATAGAATGTACCTGCGGCCTTCTCTATATTGGTTGAACTATAAGGGCATTAAAAACAAGAATGGGGGAACATTTGAGAATTGGAAAGGAAAGGCCTTGAGACTCATTCATTATCAGACCACTTTAAGAAGAGACATAATTGCTCCACACAAGAAGTCTGTAGATTTGTAGGTCTGGAACATGTGAAGACGACTTGGAGAGAGAGAGATATTGAGATCAAATTAGCCAAATGTGAAATTAAATGGATATAGAAATTAAAAACACTGGCCCTCATTCAGAGCCGTACGCTCTGAGCAGAGCGCACGCTCTGCATGAGGGCCGGGCTCCATTTTCATGGAGCGTCCTCCTGGACGCTCGTATAGCTGTGGGTCACCACCCACAGGCTATACGAGCGTGCATTTTGATGGCCGCGATGGTCGTGACCATCGCGACCATCGAAATTGCGAGCCGGAGCCTGCGGTTGAGGTTTTCAACCGCAAGCTCCGGAGTGATTTTGGCTCTATCAGAGCCAAAATCACTCCCACTGACATCACTAGTGATGTCAGTGGGCCGGCTTCTGACGGGAGGCGTTCCCGTGGGAACGCCCCCGTCAGGGAGGCACGCCCCCGGCACGCCCACCAAAGGGGGCGTGCTGTCAATCAACATTGACAGCACGCCCCCTTTGATCGGACACAACGAGCGAAGGAAAGTCCTTCGCTCGTCGTGTCTGGCGCATGCGCACGACGGAGCTCCCTCCGTCGTGCGCATGCTCAGTGCAGACCATCGACCCACTTGCGAGCGGACAGCCGCTCGCGAGTGGGTCTGAATCAGGCCCACTGATCCCAGTTGAACTAAATAAAGACTTGGAACTCAAGTGGTTTTTGGATTAATTTCCCCATATTCCACTTTATGTCCCAATTTTTTAAGCTTGATATGCTGAATTTTCCTAGTCCACATCTCTTTTTTCTGCTGCTATGGATTTTTATTGTTACCCATTGATTTTATTGGGTCCCTCATTTTTATGGTCGTAATCCCATTCTAAATGTGTTATTTATGATTATTATTGATTTTCATTGTTTCTTCTTTCTATGTTGATGAACAAACCACTTCCGGTTTCATGTTCCTACTAAGAACTAAGAACCATGTTAAGGGATTTGAAGAACATGATTGCTGTTTGCACACAGGGATCCTGATTTGTCCGATGACATCACTTCCGGTTTTTCTGAATCAACCAATAACAACACCATTTCCAGTCCGTTGTCTATTGCAAAATGGTGGACCTATGTGTTAAAACACATTCGGCTACTACTGACATAGAATGAAAGGAAGCCACCCACACTTGGACCACTTATCGTGAACTGGAAGTCCCTAACAACGGGACTTCTGGTTCTATGCATTGACACATTGGCCAATGGACCGCCCACTACTCCTGGCCAGATAGGAATGAAGCCGTGTAAACCTGCAAAAATTTTCGCCCACTACTCCCGGCCATAGAGGAATGAAGCCATGTACACCTGCGGGATTTGCCGTGAACCGGAAGTCTGGCCCCGTGATACTTCCGGTTTTGATGAGGATAGAACCAGGCCTATACAAACAGGTCTGAGTGAGCAGCATGCATGAGGAAGAGTTTCTACTTGAAACGCGTTGGTGCTGCTGCATGCTCACTACACCTTGGAAGATGTTACCTTGTTAAACACAAGGGGTGATATCCGGACTCACCCCTAGTGTATACAACGCCCATTATTTTTGGACATCTGGTACCAAGGCTATCATTGCATATGTTTACTTCATGCACTTTATGTTTGCTTATTCATGAGCTAAAGTTTTTTATTGTATGTCCCAAAAGTTTATGTGATGAACATTTGCTCAGTTATGAGCTAATTTTATACTATTGTCATTTTTTTATTAAATCCTATTTTGTTTTAGTGACAAACAGCATTACGCTATGTTCTTTCCTTTTTATGTTTCCTTCTATATGTCCACGTTTTGAATATTGGCTTATTGTGAGACAACTTGGAACAGAAGTAAAGTACTCATTTATTCATCTTTTATTTTGTATATTTTCATTTATATCATCCCCCAAGTGCTAGAGGTTTTATTCACCCACCATATTTTGTATTCTCTGATCTCTTTGAAGCCTATCGACCAGAAAGAGAGATAATGATCTAGGACTAGTTCTAAAAGGTTGCATGTATAAGGCACCTGCCAGAAACCCACCTCTCCATGTTATGACCCCTGAAGTCAGAGCGTAAATTTACTAAAGTGAGAGTTTTTAGAAGTGGAGATGTCGCCCATAGCAACCAATCAGATTCTAACTATTATCTTCTAGAATTTGCAGTTAAATGTTAAGTAGAATCTTATTGGTTGCTATGGGCAGCATCTCCATTTCTAAAAACTCTCACTTAAATTTAAATTTACTCCTTGGACTGTAAATTCATCTGGTCAGGAAACATAAAACACATGAGAAGTTATGAAATACGGAATTTATAACCATTTGCTTGAAGTATTAATTAAACCCCCAGGGCTGGTGCAATGTTTCCCAGCACCTTAGGCAAAGCTTCTGCTTACCACCCGCCAGACAATCCTCACTACTTTCCTTACATGTCCCATGCTGCCTGCCAGCTTCTCACATATCCCTCGGCCCAGCAGCCAGTCCCCCACATGCACATCTGTCTGCCAACTTTTCCTCCCATGCACGTCTGCCCACAGCTTTCCCCACAGCTTTTTACTTACATATCCTATTGCCCCAAGAGTAGTTATATCTAGTGCACTATGGACCACTATTCTTTAAAACACATACCTGTACTTAGTTAATTTCCTCTAAATTGGGATTCTGATAAGTGAAATATTAAAATGATCATAGATAACGAGACAAGAAGAACGTAATAAGTGAATTAAAATTCTGTATCAACTGTAACCTGTTCAGGATAAAATTTTCCATATATTTTTGATGGATATATATCTTATTTACCAAATTTCACACTTTATACAGAGCCCATATACACTGTACCTTCTATACAGACAATTCATCTTCAGCCTGTAGGCTATATCCTGTCCATATACAGCCCTCCACCTTCTATGCAGGCACCCCACCCAGGGATTAAAGTGGCCCTGGAGAGGTGGTCGAACTAATTTCTCCTGCCACCTACTCCCCACCTCCAGGTGCACTGACAGCCGCACTGCGCCAGGGTAAAGGGGTGTGGCCTAATTGTGAGAGGCGTGGCCACATTCCCTTAGGTGAAAACAAATTTTTTTTGCAGTGCGCGCTGGGGAGGGGGCTGCTGTGAGCCCCTCGGCCCGGCGCATAGCCAGTGGGGGGCACGATCAGTGTGATCGCTCCCCCCACAGGCAAAAGAGACTGCTGTGGCTGCTGCTTAGCAGCCTTGAGCAGTCTCCCAGTGAAGCCCAGCACACAGCAGCATGTACTGGGCTGCTGTGATGTAAGAGGGAGGTGCGGCACCAGGCCCCTTCAGCAAGCCCGTGCCCGGGTAATTAGTACCCGCTCCCCCCTCTCTTAGTGCCTCTGCCTGCCACGCTAGTCTGACAGGCCAAAACAAGTGTGAATACTGTTCTTTACACACACACTGTTGTGTATAGGAAACGGTAAAGTGAACAGGTGAGGGTCGCCTAGGCCCTCAGTAGCTTTGGGGGCTATGACAGTATGAAATACATTTTAGATGTTTATTTAGCACTCCTGCCATCAGCTTAGACTACAATGTAAGATCGCTTAAAAAGAAAAAAAAAAGTTCTATATCATCAGATGCCCAATGTTTTTTTGCAACCACTATGTATTGCCTTTGCTTGATTCTTTCCTCACCTATATTCTGGTTTCTCTGAAGCAATTGAGCCTCCCTAGGCAGACAATGAGTGTTTCTCTGTTTGAGGGACTTCTGTGCAGGGATTTGGTGGAGGTGGAACTAGTTCCACATACCATTAGAGGTGACGGAACTCAGGGCCTGATTCAGAGCCGGATAATCTTCCAGAGCGCTCGCTCTGAATCAGTGCCCGCCTATTGTATTTTTAGAGCGGCCTCCTGGCCGCTTGCATAGCTGTGGGTGACCACCCACAGCTAGTGTGAGCAGCCAGGATGATGCTCGCGATGGTCAAGACCATCGCGACCATCGGACTTGCGACGAGACCCTTGTGGTAGGGTCTCGTTGCCGCAAATCCCAGTGGACTTCTTGCTCTTACAGAGCAAGAAGTCCACCCACTGACATCACTTGTGATGTCAGTGGGGCCGGCCCTAGATGGTAGGCGTTCCCATGGGAACGCCTCCGTCTGCGCAGCCACGCCCCGGCCCGCCCACCAAAGGGGGCGTGCTGTCACTCAACATCAACAGCACGCCCCCTTTGTAGCGAGACCCGGAGCAACGGCTTGCCCGTCGCTATCCGGGTCTCGCGCATGCGCACGACGGAGCCGCCTCCGTCGTGCGCATGCACACTGGGCCAACATCGATCCGCTTGCAAGCGGGTCTGAAACAGGCCCTCAGTTCCAACCCGTTCCTACCCACTTTAATCCCTGACATTCAGCCTATTTACTACCTGTTCTTATACTGCACTTTCTATACGACACCCACCTTCAGCCTGTATACTACAACCTGTTCTTATACAGCACTGCAAAATTTAACCTGACACCCCACCTTCAACATCTGCAATGCAATAGGAACACTCCACAGTCAACCAGTTCACTACATCCCACCACACCTGATCTCTCAACCTGCCCAGTACCCCCCACAAGACCCGCTACTATCCATCCCCAGCCCACTGTGGATGTACCACAGTATCAGGGTGGGGCACAGGCATGATTTATGGAGGTGGACACATGAAGGGTTCTGGGCGGGTGATATTTAGGAATTAGGGAGAGCAGGAGTACTCACCCACCCCAGCATGGTTGTGCTAGATGTAACCTGGCTGGTTAGCTCTGTAAAGTCAGGATGCAGGTATGTGCGCTCAGAAGGAGGGGTGAGGAAGGTAGGTGGAATGCTCCTAGCAGACAGTGAGAGGTGCTTGTGATAAACTAGGGCAGAGCATAGTTCACTGTGTTACAGTGGGCTGGGAATGGATGGTACTGTAGTGTGGCTGTGTATAGTGGGCAGGCTGAGGTTTGAGGTGTGTTGGGCTGTAGTGAATAGTGCCACACTCAGTCCCCTTGTTGATTACCAGTTCAATGGGAAGTGTCATCCACCACACACTGAGTAACTGATCACTGCACAGCCTGTCTGTGAGGCGATGATCCAGAGTACATGGGGCACTTACTGCAGAGTGCTCACCATACTGTATTCTGCCTACACCATGCAACCTACAGTAGGCACATACGTAGCCTACATTCTCCTCTCACAGCGGGACTCCCCTGCAACCGTTGGTGTACCCAGCTCCCTCCCGCTGACCTGTCTTACTACTGTGTCTCAGCCACGGCCGCCTGGCCTGTGACACGTGGAGGAGTGCTGAATCAGCAGACCTCGCAGGGGCGCACTGGGAAGGAGTGGAGCTTACCAAACTTGGATGCGCTGCTAAGAGGTGGTCCTGGAGTGCGGGGTCACACAGTGGACATAGCGGCGGCTAATAAGACCTGAGGCTGCCGCCAGTGTCCTCTAGTAGAAGAATGTCCAGAAGCATCCTTCATTTTTTTTTTCTGATTTAGTGCCACCCTCCAAGTGCCGGTGCCCTTAGGCAGCTGCCTAATGCTGGCACCAGCCCTGTAAAAACCCCAGACCCCACTTCTCTGCAGAAAGCCTGACACTAGCAAATGAAACTTAATCTGCATTGACACAGAAAAAGGTGGTGGCTAGGAGTACTCCTTGTCCATTTCAGAGAAGAGCCTATGGAGATGTACCGACCACTTTCAAAAGTGAACTTCTCTTACAGCAGTTTCATAAATGTTAATTTGTAAGATAGCAATTCTCTTTTATTCCCTTTTTAAGTTCTTGAAAGTTATTTGCATATTAATGTATGTCATTGTGTAACTATTTTTGTTTTGGAGTAATTGTGCTTAAATTAAAATTCTAATTCTAGCAGAGTCTCTGTGTTCTTTAAGGTAACCCACAAGCCTAGGAAGTACCAAAGGGCATGCTACTATCTGTGTGAAATTATTGAATAACCATAACTGTGTGGAGGTAGAATTCAAGGGCTACCTGGATTAACCAGTAATGATGGCAATGAGGTCGTGTTATTAACACAGAGTACTGACATGACCATAATCACTGTATATGAGCATGTCCGCTTTGACAAAGTAATGTAGCATGTTAATCAATAGGAACTTAAATAGCCCCGTAATTAGTATACTATCTAAAACAAATTCTAAAAATTCTGGTTCACAAGTATCCAGAAATGTATAAAAGAAAGTCTAATTAACCAATACATTTATGACTCTATGATCCAAAATGAGACATTTATCTATACATAATAAAAAATTTTAACAGTTTTTTTTTTTATTGTATTTTGTTTTAGTTCTTTATGTATCAAGATATTCTTTATAAGCAATGTTATGGATACAAGCCTGATATTCTGGGTTTAGAATTGTGTATATGATCAGTAGAAGTTGGGTAGTGCTGATGATCTCAGCTGTGTTTAACCCAGCTGTGTGTAATTAAAGAGTAATCAGTAAAACACAAAATCATAGTGTCTCACAAAATCGCTCCTATAAAGGCCCCCATACATCAGCAAATGATTGCAGCAATTGTGCAATTTGCAATCGATTGTGTATAAAAATCTTTCCCTTTTTCAGTCGATTGCAGAATTGCCACAATCGATTGAAAAAGGAAAAGCTTTTTATACACAATCGATTGCAAATTGCATAATTGAAAATTGCAGAATTGCTGCAATCAATTGTTGATGTATGGGGGCCTTAAGGCATATGAAATCATAGAAAATTTTATTCAAACACAATATATTGTTATTTCATACACAGGAAATAAATCTTATCGCTATCATGGTCCTAAAAAAGGGTTCAGCGCTTTTATAGAAAAATCTCAGAAATATAAGTTGCAAAATCTAGATCATCGGATCCCAATTTGATAAGTGAATAAGATATATAAATGTTTGAGAATATTAAAAATATTTATAAACTTAGGGGTTTATTGTTGTAAATAAATAAATTACTATTTATATAAATTTGATTATGAATAAATGCCTTAAGTGGACTATGGGGTCTATGTACTAAGCAGTGATTAGAAACAGAGTGAAAAGTGATTAGTCTATGATAAAGTGCCAGCCAGTCAGCTCCCAACTGTCATTTTTCAAACATAGCCTGTTAGATGGCAGTTGGGAGCTGATTGGCTGGCACCTTATCACTTACTTATCACTTTTCACTCTGTCTCTTATCACTGCTTAGTACATAGACCCCTATATCTTATACTCTTTTCACACAGGATTTCTATCAAATACCCGGCTTTTACCCAGCTTTTGAGTGCCTGTTCTTTCTGACGGTTCTAGTCTGACCCCTCTGTCACACAGAAAACAAAATTATCGAGTAAAGCACTTTTACCCGGTAATTTGCTGATCAACACTGGTATTTCTTCTGTGTGAAATGGTCAATCCGGGTCAAAATTGCAGGGTCTCCGACCCTGGTAAAAAGCAGAGTGGAAGTTCCGGGAATTACGACCCAGGTTTACCCTTTCACACAGAAAAATGACACGTGTTGATCAGCAAATTATCGGGTAAAAGTTCTTTAACCTGGTAATTTCTATTTCTGTGTGAAAGGGGTATTAGATAAAACAGCTGACAGCAATCAGAGGATATCTACTGGTATCCCAACAAACAACTACAATGAAAATAATAAATTGCACCTGTATTTATAATAATTACTACTAGGGGTCAATTTTAATAAATTTTATTGCACAATGCAAAATATTTAAAAAGAAAACCATCAATGAATCCTTAAAAAATAGGAATTACAACGGTTTCTATATGTGCCTCCCACTTTTTAAGGGGCCAAAAGTAATGGGACTATCAACTCAAAAGCTATTTCATGGACAGGTGTGGGCTATTCCCTCGTTATTTCATTATCAATTAAGCAGGTAAAAGGTCTGGTAATTCCTACACCATTCACCTGATTTCGATGTAATTACCCTCAAATTAAATCTGAAAGTCTGCAGTTAAAGCACATCTTGTTTGTTTCATGTCAAAGCCATTGTGGTGGTGAATAGATGCCAAAATATGAAAATTCTGTCATTGTCCCAATATTTATGCACCTGACTGTATATGCAGAGCCACTAGGGTTATGCAGCGCCTTACAAAGTAAGCAAATGCGTATCTCATTATCTCCAAACACTTTAAATGTAGAAATCATCACAGGTTCAGAAATAAGAGACTTATAAGCATATTTCTTTGTTGGCTGTTACTTGTGTAATTGAGTGACCACCATACAAAAGAGAGTAGTTGTGATGGACATACAATGCAGGTGCTGCCATATAATATAAAGAGCATCAGTGACTGCCATCAGAAAGTGTGGGGCCCATTACAGATGAAACAGTCCTCATCCAACCCGGCCTCCAACCCCATAGATGGAGAGATGTAGCAAGAAGCCATGATGCTCAGAGCAAGCTTGCTTTGATGCCATTCCCCACAGTACTAACATGTGCCTCATGCCTCTCCTCATTCAGGCATTCTCACATAACACACACATGCCCCTTTATATGCCACCTGCTCTATATGCACCTTATATAACCCAGTGCCTCCACATGCCACCTTATATGCATCAGAGCCCCCTCATGTCCTTTTATATGCCTCAAAGTCTCATGAACCTATAATATATATATATATATATATATATATATAGATTGCTTGTAAACAGGCACTCCACAGCGGAATAACAAGGTTACTTGCCTGGGTGCCCTCTCCCGGTAGACACAGTATCTCTGTACAACAAGAAAAGAAACAGGCGGCACTCACATGGTCCCTGAGGAAATTCTTGTATCTGGAGATTGAAACGTTGGAATAAATGACCTGTTGGTAATTTTTCATTTTTGCAAGTCCTGTGAGTGCCGCCTGTTTCTTTTCTTATATATATCTCAGAGCCCCCCCCATACAACTTTATATGCCAGACAGGTGGAAACTCTACGGTTCATCTATGCCATGCACTACATCCTTGAACACTCCATATTCTGCAATACATGCCTGTCCTCTTTACACTTTGCACTACATCACTAAACCCTCCATACCTACACTTCACCTCTGCACTACAGTACAACGCTGACACCTCTATACCATAGGACTACGTCTCTGACTCCTCATACACCCTGACCTATATAGCACTTCTGTCACGACCCTGTCTGGTTTTTACCATTTGCCTGTTGACTTTCCACTGCCAGCTGGCTCCATGGATCTGTGTGTGTGATTGCCTGGAGGATCTGCTCTATTCATGCTGGCTGCTGCACTTCTCTGTGTGCATTCCCTTCCACACTGATTGTCCACCTGAGCCTCCTCTGTCTGTGAGCATTGCTAGCACTGATTGGAGTCACAGTTGTGGTTCTGATTCTCAGTGCTGCAGAGATGACTACTCCCTCTGCATGTTGTGCCTTCCACCACTCAGAATGCTACTACCAGACCACCTGTCCATATCCACCAATTGCAGCCAGACCCAGGGTATATATATCCTCTCCTGATAGCATTCTGGGCCTGAACATTTTGTCTTCCCGTGGTGTATGGTTCATGCTGTTTCTGCGTTCTAGTGTATCCCTGAAACCTGCTACAGCAGCCCCTGGTGCAATCCAGAAAACCTGTTACAGCTATACCTGGCAATCCAGTAGATCTGCTGGCAGCAACCCCTGGTGCATCCAGAAAACCTGTTACAGCTATACCTGGCAATCCAGTAAACCTGCTGGCAGCAACCCCTGGTGCATCCTGAAAACCTGCTACAGCTATACCTGGAAATCCAGTAAACCTACTGACAGCAACCCCTGGTGCATCCCAAAAACCTGCTACAGCAATACCTGGCATCCAGACGTCCTGTTACAGCAATACCCGGCCTGTGCTCTGCTGCTAGCCCTACTCCTGGTTGGTCCCTGGCACTGTGTAAACCTGCATCGTGTCACCCTGCCTTGCTTCCTGCTGTGGATCAACTCCTGCTCCTTTTACCTACCTAATACCTCCCTGAACCTAAATCCCAAACCTATCCATTCCTTCCTGAACCTGTAATTCCCAATTATCCAATCCAGCTTGCACCTGAGTTCCAACCTTGTCGCAACATTTCTGGATCACTCTGTTTAACCCTTGTCTCAGCATTACTTGATTTCCCTTCAGTCATTGTCACGTTATTCCAGTCCAGAGTCAAGTTCCTGTCACATCAGTTCAGTCCATGTTGTTCCGGTCCAGAGTCAAGTTCCAAGCTCATCAGTTCAGTCCACGTTGTTCCAGTCCAGAGTCAAGTTCCAAGCTCATCAGTTCAGTCCACGTTCTTCCAGTCCAGAGTCAAGTTCCTAGTTCATCAGTTCAACTCAACAAGTCCTCCTGCCGGTCCCAGTCCGGTTCCTCCAAGTTCCTGTCATTTATCATCAAAGGCAGTTTTCACTGCTAAACAAATCTTGCAAATAGAGCTATCCACCTCATCTGTGGTTCTAGTCATGCCGGTCTCCATTGAATCCCGCTCATCACCTGAGACAGGTAACTCACAGACACAATTCATGACAACTTCATCACTGACCCTCTATACCCTACATCACTAAGCTAAATCTCCACTAAACTACATCACTACATTCCATTCCCCTATATGCTGCACTACATAAGTGCACTACATCTCTTAAATGCCAAACTAAATCATTGCTCTAAATCCCTACTATACACTGTACTACACCCCCCATATACGTTGCATTTAGAGTTGTACACTATGCTGTTTTCACAGTCGAGCGATAATCTGCAAACTACGCATGCATCCACAGTAAGTCGCACAGAACATGCATCAAGATGCAGTTCTCACACATAAGGGGGTATTCAATTAGCTGCGGGGATTACCCGTAAACACCGCAGCTAATTGAATATGCCCCATAGGCTGCTTCTCTCCCTCTCCAGGCCCAGCAAATAGTTTTTCCCTCCTCTTACTCTATCAGTGTATCACCCACTGTCCTTTCCTTTGACTGCATCATCCTCAGCCTCTTCTTAATTCTTTCCCTCCGCACAACTTCCCCCATTCTCTCTTCTTATAACTTCCATCTCCTCACACCAGTGACAGTCCTGTGACTCCCTCTAAAAGACCGGTGGCGCCACTGGCTCCTCCTTTTCTTGCTTCATTGTCCATGTAGCTCACAATTTCCTTCAGCTTCTATGAGTCTCACAAGTCCCGTTTGCAGGATCCTGAACATCAGGTTGCTGCTGTTGGCTTTCTGACATCCAGCATCTTGACCGCCGGTCAATCGTATATGTATTCCATAGCATTCTAGTACAAAAAGATTGTCAGTGGATACATTGGTTGATTTGTTAAAATAAGGACTTTAGTTTATCTTGTTTTCATTAATCAATTTCATAGTTAATAGAAATTGTGCTACTTATGGCTAATCTGAATGAAGCCCCATCAGTGACTCAATGACGCTAGGCAGACCTTGGCTACATTGACAGTTGTAGTTTGGTTTCCATAGTAACGCAACCGTTTCATTTCCAGGTCACAACTGAATCATTTGTGCCAATGTGACATGCTTAGGGTGCGAATGTACTGAGTACTACTTAATCTTTGTTACCAGGCGATTCTTTTTATATAATGATCGACTGATTGGTCACTACTTGAGTAGTTGAAGTTTCCTTCTGAGCCTCTGAGCATTTACAAGGAGCTTGGTACTCTGTTTAGTTTGTGGATCTCTTGAGAAAGGCGCAGTTTATATAGTAGTCCTTGTGTAGAACTGGCACTTGTATAACGAAGTAATTCTGCCGGGTTGCCCTCTGTAATAATATGGATATGCAGACGAAGAAACAGCGGCACTCCCGGACTTGAGAAATCAAAAGTGTAGTTTATTGCATGCCCAAAGATGCCGACGTTTCAGGGCCATATACGACCCTTTTGTCAAGGCTGGCGTTGCACAAATATACAAATAACAGATATAACAGATCTTATCTGTTATTTGTATATTTGTGCAATGCCAGCCTTGACAAAAGGGTCGTATATGGCCCTGAAACGTCGGCATCTTTGGGCATGCAATAAACTACACTTTTGATTTCTCAAGTCCGGGAGTGCCGCAATTTCTTCGTCTGCATATATATATATATATATATATATATATATATATACATACACAACAAACACTTTGATGTGACTACATTTCCATACCTCTTCTTTTCACTCGAAGAGATGGTTACATAAGTATACTTGAAACAGAACAAAAAATTCAATCTTTGCTAACATACAATTGTGTTCTGTATTTCTATAGCAACAAGTAAATCTATATACATTAGTTGCTCTAGAAATAATTACACCTCTTCCCATTTACTTTTCTTTTCTACTGGCAAACATGATCTACTTAAAAATATGATACATTTCTCTTCTATTTATTAATATATTATTGCTCTATTAACAAAAAACACTTTTTAAATATATTGTTAATGTTTTAATACAGATACAAGTTGAGTCTCCTGTATCCAAAATGCTTGGGACCAAGGATATTTTGGATATCGGAATATTCCGTATTTTGGAATATTTGTATACCATATTGAAATGTCTTAGAAATAGGGCCCAAATTTAAACACAGAATGCATTTATGATTGATATAATCCTTATACACACAGCCTGATAGGTCATTTTATACTTTATTTTTAATAATTTTGTGCCTTAAACAAAGTTTGTGTACATTGAACTATCAAAAAGCAACGGTTTCACTATCTCAGTTATGCTGAAAATATTCCGTATTTCGGAATATTCCATATTTCGGAATATTTGGATATGGGAGACGCAACCTGTAATACAAATTGATAGCCACACATATTACATTTCAGTGTTGAGGCAATTTAAATAGTACAGCCATGGCCAAAAGTTCTGAGAATGACACAAGTATGGGTTTTCACAAAGTTTGTTGCTTCAGTGTTTTTAGACCTTTTTGTCAGATGTTACTATAGTATACTGAAGTAAAATTACAAGCATTTCATAAGTGTCATAGGCTTTTATTGACAATTACATTAAGTTTATGCAAAGAGTCAATATTTACAGTGCTGACCCTTCTTTTTCAAGACCTCTGCCATTCACCATGGCATTCTGTCAATCAACTTCTGGGCCACATACTGACTGATGGCTGCCCATTCTTGCCTAATCAATGCTTGGAGTTAGTCAGAATTTGTGGGGTTTTTGTTTGTCCACCCACCTCTTGAGGATTGACCACAAGCTCTCAATGGGATTAAGGTCTGGGGAGTTTCCTTGCCATAGACCCAAAATTTTGATGTTTTTTTCCCCGAGCTACTTAGTTATCACTTTTGTCTTATGGCAAGGTGCTCCATCATGCTAGAAAAGGCATTGTTTGTCACCAAACTGTTCTTGGATGGTTGGGAGAAGTTTCTTTTGGAGGATGTTTTGGTACCATTCTTTATTCATGGCTGTGTTTTGAGTGAGCACACTCCCTTGGCTGAGAAGCAACCCCACATATGAATGGTCTCAGGATGCTTTATTGTTGGCATGACACAGGACTGATGGTAGTGCTTACCTTTCCTTCTCTTGCCTGTGAAGCTCTTTTTGTGCAAAGCAATGATGACTGCACATGTTTCCTTGCAGGTAACCATGGATAACAGAGGAAGAACAATGATTTCAAACTCCACCCTCCTTTCAAAGTTTCCAGTCTGTTATTCTAACTCAATCAGCATGACAAAGTGATCTCCAGCCTTGTCCTCTTCAACACTCTCACTGTGTTAACGAGAGAATCACCGACATGATGTCAGCTGATCCTTTTGTGGCAGGGCTAAAATGCAGTGGAAACTTTTTTGGGATTAAGGAGCTCATTCAGACCCGCTTGCTAGATGTGTTCTTTCGCACCCAGCATAATTGCAAATGCAAATTTGGCTAAGTGACGGCATGGCAGGCGATTGCATGGCAAGGCATAAGCGCGCAAACTATGTCTTAGCGTGCAATCACTTTGTGTATGCAGATGCCCACAAGCCTGTCTTAAGACGCCCACTAGTGCACGTCATCTCCAGGAAGTGTATGCAAGCATCGGTACATCGGGTACCATCGGAAGCGAATGCAGCACTTGAGGTTGACTATACCCTACCTCAAGCACTGTGATCACTTGAGTGTAAAAAACAGCCAGGTGACGTGTATAGTGACACTTCCTTTTAAATATGGATGCCTCTGAAATGGCGTTGGGATGCTCAGGCAAGCCCGTGTTCGCACCTCCACTCCCGTGATTCTAGTGGCCTGCCCATGTCACCACCCACAATGGCTTCTCCTGTCACTCACTCTGCTGAGCAGTCTATGCACAACAAGTGAACGTATTCTCATCTTTCGCACTGGTTTGCGCACTGCGATGCATACGCATGTGCAGAATGCGAACATCGGCCAGCTACGAGCGAACGCTTCTTAGCTTCCGGGTCTGAATCAGGTCCTAAGTTCAATGTCATGGCAAAGAGGGACTTTGCAATTAATTGCAATTCACTCTTCATGACATTCTGTAGTATATGCAAATTTGCCATCATAAAAACGGAAGCAGTAGACTTTGTGAAAACCAATACTTGTGTCATTCACAAAACTTTTGGCCATGGCTGTATTGCCCTGCAAACATTTCCAATTTGTTATTAATCCTTTCTAATAATGTAAAACTGCACAATAGTATTTTTCAACTATATATGCCATGTGCAATATTTGTATGTTGTCTCTGCCCGATGGCTGCTCACTGTGGGTTTTTTACTCCCCCCTTGCTCTGGTGGTCTTCTGGGGGCAAGGCAAGACTCTCCTCTCCTGCTGGGAGGACTGGTGACTGGATCCTGCCTCAGGCTGTGGTGCTGGCTCCTGGTGTCCCATACTGACGGTGGCCATCTTGGATTTGGACACACAGTAATGCTGCTGCAAGTTTAAGTGTTAGTGCTTCTCTAAACTATGTGGTGTATCTTTCTCACTCCCCTACTGCCTGCTCTCCCTGCAGAAGTGCCTGCTTTATATTGATGCAGACTTTCTGAATCCTGTGATTAATTTATGTGGGTGACTGCCTGGGACCTGTTGTTCACCCATCAGGACTCCTGCTGTGCTGTCTGTATCTCCTAATGTATTGCTGGGCGGCAGTTCGATCTTTCTGTATTTCCAGGAGTTCCTGCCTGCATTAATATTCTACCTTCCAGCATCCTCTGGTGATCCCTATACTATAAAATGGGGAAGTCCGGTCATTCCTCTGGGGCTGCCTCAAAAGTTGGAATGCTTCTCCCGTACCCCTATTCCACCAGTTGACACTCCACCTGTCATTCCTCCACCTCCTCCCCCTGCTACTACGTCTGATTCTGCAAGCGACTCATCCTTCAAGCTAATGCGGAGTCTGAAAAGAGGGTCACTGACAAGATGGGCGAAGTGCAGATTGATATTTCCTTGCTCCGTCATGACCTTCAGAAAATAAGGGAACGAGTTGAGGAGGCTGAACATCGTTGGAGGATCTTACAGCGCCAATACCTGGGCAGATTGTGGCCCTCTCCACTGAAGTGGCTGCCTGTCGTTCCAAGCTCTCGGATTTGGAGGAATGCCTGTGAAGAAACATCCAGTGCTTTGTAGGCCTTCCAGAGTGGGCTGTAGGTTCTGCACCTGAGGAGTTCCTGGAGGAGTGGTTGGTGAAATTCTTTGGTAAAGATGCTTTCTCATTGCAGCTTTCTGTTGAACGGGCCCACCGAGTGCCTGCTAGACCGCTGCCCCTGGGAGCCCCACCGAGGACATTTATTTGCCCGCATGCGTCCGTCTCCATGGTCCTCTCAAGTTGAATAATCACTCTGTTTCAGTTTTTGCTGATTTTGCTGTTGATGTGCAAAAAAGCAGTTGCCAGTTTCTGCCCATTAAACACAAGCTTATAAACAAAGAGAAAAGAGAAAAGGACTCTTTGTGGGGGCACGCAATAGGTACCGAGATAGGGCTAATATAGCCAAATAAAAATGAACTTTTAATGAAAATATGTTAAAAGGAGCAATTATAACGATTTAATATACATACAACAGAAAACATGTAGTTAACTGGAGACTGTAGTCTCTCAGTATGGACAAACTAATATACACACAACAAAAAACATACAATTTATTGGAGACTATTGTCTCTCAAGGCAAAAATCTGTGGAGATATATTACTACTGGAATTGATAAAAAGCCAGGCCAGATAACTGAAAAAATCAATAAGAGTATATATTATGCTGATTCAGCAATATAATACAACGCCAGTAAAACACAGACCAGGCATTTAGAGTGATAAATATAGTCCATCTATATCATGTTCATTATTAGGTACTAATGGCTGCATGCACCCTATCAATTAGCTACAAAACTGTATATAAGACAACCCAATATTGATATGTCCAAATTGCCAGTTTTTACATAATTAGCCAAAGAATCAATAGGTGGCTAATGTAACATATATGTAAAATACATAACATCTGATGACACAATGGCCATTGACATATCACCAGTATCAAATAAAAAACACGTGTATGACACTTAGTAGTCTCGGATATATTCACACTAACTGCAGTCAGATGTCAGAAAAATAAGCTGATAGGGTTTGTGGCTGTCTGCCCTGATGCGCCTGGCAGTGCAGGGGGTGTGCACCACTTACCTGATCAGCAGGCAGTCCAGTAATACAGTCTGTGATGATATCAGTTGCACGAGTGCATGCCGCTGTGCCTGGGGAAGACGCTGGCATCACGTGTGTGCATCACGTGACCCGGAAGTAGACGCGCGTTTCGCCATCGTCAGGCTTGCTCACAATCTCCATCCTGGTTTCTCAGTCCTTAATGCACCATATTAATAGTTGGAATCAACCAATCACATTATCCCTACACTGACTGACTGATTAAAGAGCCAGTGCCTGTGAGTAATCTATGGTCCAATAATATGGAGTCAAAGTTAGACAGACACATGGATTGACCAATAGAAAGGCTCAAAAAACGGCAATGTAGAAATTCAATAAATTTAAGATTTAGTATCTAAATAATATGCTGCTCCGAATAATGATGCTACTGAGAAAAGAGTGATAGATAATAAGGGTTTATATTGAAATTATGCATGAGCAAAGTTACAATAAATAAATTATGTCAGTATTATGTATAAAGTACAATACTAAATGATTTAACCCTGTGTATACCTTGTATTGATACCAATGAAATGTCACAAAAAGGAGATAGACGGGAGATGACAAGATACTCACTGAACAAACAAAGTATCATCATAGTACTAAGGGAAGGGGTAAGCAACCACCTGTCATAATGCTACAAATAGCAGCTGCTACACATCATTATATCATATAGTGAATGATGCGTGAGCGTACTCATAAGAACATACAGGGGTTGGAATCAGGAAGTGCGGCATCTACTGTTGCATTGTATCAGCTGAGGGGTACCTGATGTAAAACATTGCAGGCGCCTCTCCTGAAAATCTACAATGAGAGTACCTTGAATAAGAGAATTTGGAAAGAATGGTTGATATAGGTAAGAATGGTTGATATAAGTAAGAAAAAATAGAGAGAGGATACATCAGTATAATAATATCAGGGACCCAAGCATCCACTATTCATTTCCTATGGAATTGATGAATAGAGAGCATTGGGAACCTGTATACCGGTATGAAGAAAGAAATAACATATTGCAAACTTGGCAGCTGTATTGGGCACTAGACTCTGTTACATCAGTATTGCAGAGTAAGTGATACCATATATACATGTCGCCATGCTACATATTAGAATTGACAAGAAAAAGTGATACAAGTGAAAAATGAAAAAACAAAAAAATAAGGTATTAAAACAAAAAGTGTAAATCAGTGAACATTGAACAATTAGTAATGGTTGTTTGATTGGATAATAATTATACTGATTGTGATGATGTAGGGTCAACCCGCTTATTCTAAGATGGGTCAACAATAATTAATAAAGTGAATATAACTAAATATTGATGATACAGGTGTACTATGGGTGTATAAAATACATTGCGTGTATAAAATCAGTGTAGTGATTACTAGTGAGAAAATAGATAAAGATGAAATAACAAACTATAATTTAGGTAAAAAACCAAAATGTTATATATGTTCGCATTATTAGTGATAATTAGTGAAAGAGTTCTAGATAATTAATGATAAGATATCAGGTAGGTAAAAAAAACACCAAAATTTATATATTCTTTCATACCGGAAGGAGCAACAGCTCCCAGTCTAAATGTCCATTCACTTTCTTTTCTAAGCAGAGCATTGGTGATGTCTCCTCCACATATACCAAGTTTGATTTTTTCAAGTCCACAGACTCTCAGATCATGATGGGATTTGTTATGATAAAAATAAAAATGTCGAGCTACTGTGGTGATTTGCTTTATTCTCTGTAAATCCCTGGCTGCATTGCGTATCGTACCAATATGTTCTAATATTCGTTGTTTTAAGGACCGAGTGGTCATACCCACATATTTCTTGTCACATGTGCACATGATGCAATATATGACTCCTTCAGTCTTGCAATTTATGTAATCATGAATCTTAACATCCTTGTTAAACCTATCTTTAATCCTGTCAGTTTTTAAAATATGATTGCATATTTTGCATGTACCACAGGAAAAAGTGCCTGATACAGTAGGTTTTTTAGGTGTAGATCTCAAGAAGTGGCTGTGGACTAACTGATCCCTGAGGTTTTTCGACCGTCTCCACCCCATGGCAACTCTTTCTTCCAACACTTCTGCTAGATCCATATCAGCTAGTACAATAGGCCAATGTTTTTGAATTGCCCCTTGTAGTTCCTTCCACTCTCTGCAAAAATTGGCGATGAATCTTATTTTGCCAGTCTTATTTTTTTTCGTCTTGTCATGGAAAATCAGATCCTGTCTTTTGGTATATTGTATGCCCCTCTGGGCTTTTTTAATGGCTATATTACTGTAGCCTCTGTCACGTAGTCTTTGTGAGAGATCGAGGCTTTGTTGCTTGTAATGAGTATCATCGGAGCAATTCCTGTGTAGTCGTAGGAATTCACCTTTCGGTATATTGTCCACCGTTGGTGGATAATGTGAGCTCGTCTGATGGAGAAGACTGTTTGTGGCGGTTGTTTTTCGGTATAGATCGGTAGCGATCATACCAGCATCCTTGACATATATCATCAGATCCAAAAAAGGTATTTTTTCTTGGCTGATCTCATGTGTGAGGGTGATGTTAAAAGTATTGTCATTCAGTGTTTCAATGAACAACAATAACAGATCAGCGTCACCCTCCCAAATCAATAGTATGTCATCAATGTATCTGATCCATGCAATAATATGAGATGAAAGATTGTCATCATCTTCATGAAAGACATATTCCTTCTCCCACCACCCTAAAAAAATATTTGCATACGTGGGGGCACAAGCGGCCCCCATCGCAGTTCCTCTCGTCTGCAGATACAGTTTGTCATTAAATGTAAAAAGGTTGTGATATAATACAAATCTCGACAGGTCCAAAAGAAAATTATGGAAATCATTAGGGCCTTCCATTGACATGAAATATTTTACCGCCTTAATCCCAATATCATGGGACATGCTGGTGTAGAGAACTTCAACATCTAATGTAACCAGATGTTGTTTTTTCTCAAGTTTGATATCATTTATTTTACGCAATACATCAGTCGTATCCTGGACATAAGATGACAGACTTGTCACATGATGTCTTAGATGTAAATCTAAGAAATTGCTGGCCCGTTCAGTCAGGCTGCCCTTTCCTGATACGATCGGTCTCCCTGGTGGGATATCAGAGTTTTTATGCACTTTGGGCAACATGTAGTATGTTGGTATCTTAGGATGCCTGATTCCAACCCCTGTATGTTCTTATGAGTACGCTCACGCATCATTCACTATATGATATAATGATGTGTAGCAGCTGCTATTTGTAGCATTATGACAGGTGGTTGCTTACCCCTTTCCTTAGTACTATGATGATACTTTGTTTGTTCAGTGAGTATCTTGTCATCTCCCGTCTATCTCCTTTTTGTGACATTTCATTGGTATCAATACAAGGTATACACAGGGTTAAATCATTTAGTATTGTACTTTATACATAATACTGACATATAATTTATTTATTGTAACTTTGCTCATGCATAATTTTAATATAAAACCTTATTATTATCTATCACTCTTTTCTCAGTAGCATCATTATTCGGAGCAGCATATTATTTAGATACTAAATCTTATATTTATTGAATTTCTACATTGCCGTTTTTTGAGCCTTTCTATTGGTCAATCCATGTGTCTGTCTAACTTTGACTCCATATTATTGGACCATAGATTACTCACAGGCACTGGCTCTTTAATCAGTCAGTCAGTGTAGGGATAATGTGATTGGTTGATTCCAACTATTAATATGGTGCATTAAGGACTGAGAAACCAGGGTGGAGATTGTGAGCAAGCCTGACGATGGCGAAACGCGCGTCTACTTCCGGGTCACGTGATGCACACACGTGACGCCAGCGTCTTCCCCAGGCACAGCGGCATGCACTTGTGCAACTGATATCATCACAGACTGTATTACTGGACTGCCTGCTGATCGGGTAAGTTGCGCACACCCCCTGCACTGCCAGGCGCATCAGGGCAGACAGCCACGAACCCTATCAGCTTATTTTTCTGACATCTGACTGCAGTTAGTGTGAATATATCCGAGACTACTAAGTGTCATACACGTGTTTTTTATTTGATACTGGTGATATGTCAATGGCCATTGTGTCATCAGATGTTATGTATTTTATATATATGTTACATTAGCCACCTATTGATTCTTTGGCTAATTATGTAAAAACTGGCAATTTGGACATATCAATATTGGGTTGTCTTATATACAGTTTTGTAGCTAATTGATAGGGTGCATGCAGCCATTAGTACCTAATAATGAACATGATATAGATGGACTATATTTATCACTCTAAATGCCTGGTCTGTGTTTTACTGGCATTGTATTATATTGCTGAATCAGCATAATATATACTCTTATTGATTTTTTCAGTTATCTGGCCTGGCTTTTTATCAATTCCAGTAGTAATATATCTCCACAGATTTTTGCCTTGAGAGACAATAGTCTCCAATAAATTGTATGTTTTTTGTTGTGTGTATATTAGTTTGTCCATACTGAGAGACTACAGTCTCCAGTTAACTACATGTTTTCTGTTGTATGTATATTAAATCGTTATAATGGCTCCTTTTAACATATTTTCATTAAAAGTTCATTTTTATTTGGCTATAATAGTCCTATCTCGGTACCTATTGCGTGCCCCAACAAAGAGTCCTTTTCTCTTTTCTCTTTGTTTATATACTATATATTGACTCTGGGGAGCACCTGGGACTAACCAACATATAGATCTTTTAGACTGAGGTCTTATGATCATTTGTTGGGAATATGCATATTGATTGAGAACACATATATATTTGTTCCTTTAATAGGTCATTTTTGAGAGATATATATTGCTAACAACATAACAGCCATTTTTTCCAGTGCGGTTTTCCTCTCTCTGTTCTAGTGCATTAAACGCAAGCTACAGGAGCTCCAACTCCAATACTCCATGCTTTTTCCGTTTCGTCACAATGTGGTGGCTGATGGCACCACTCATTTATTCAATACACCTGCAGATACTGAGGCCTGGCTGGCTGGACGTCCGCGGCCTCCACGTTGACTTTCTGCCGTGGATTATTTTGCGGTTTCCTGATGCCAATTTTGGGGGTTTCGTGAGTCCATTACTGGTTTGCCCTGTCTGAACTGCTCTCCCTATGTCGTTTTATAATTGATTGTATTTTATGTACTTTCTCCCTTTACCCCCATTATTTGCTTGGGCGATTTTAATAATGTAATGGATCCATCCCTGGACTGTTGGCGAGAGTCCATCTCTTCTTTACCTCCCTCACCATCTCCCTTTTCTAAATTGATTGCTGAATTGGGCTGGTTAGATGCCTGGTGTGTTTGTTATCTTTCTGTCTCTACTTTTTCTTGTCAGTCCTCCACTTATCATAATTTTTCACATATTGATATGGTTTTTCTTTCACCTATTTTGATTCCCAGATTACTTGTTGAGGGGTGTCTCCGACCATTCTCCGCTGTGCATTACTATTGGTTCCTCCCTTTCAAAGGGTGCCCATTTTTGGAAGCTTAACCCATTCTGGCTAGACCTAATGGGTGCTGGCTAAGAGTTGGAAGCTGCTTGGGTTTCCTATTTTGAAGATAAGGCAGGTACTGATGTTTCTCGCTTTTGGGATTCCTTTAAGGCATTTTTAAGGGGCACATTTACTAAGCGTATTGTTAACATTAAATTATATCATAAACAGCAGGAAACTATTTTGGAAACTGCTAATAGGGACACTGAGGCCCAGTACCTCTTGTCCAGACTGGGAGGTTGAGCTTCATGCCCAGCAGGAGTGGTTGGATCACCTGTTTTATAAACCCAAGCGCAAACTGTTATTTTCACGTCACAAGCAATATTCGCAGGCTGATGTTGGTGGGAGTTATTTAGCCTTTTTGGTAAAAGAGGATGGTGCTTCCAGAACGGTCTCAGGTATCCTTGATTCCTCTGGAACATTGGATTCCTCTGCTCCTTCTATAACAGATGTAGTTTTGCAATATTATTCCTCTATTTATGCTACTAAGGTATCATATTCTCCGTCCCAACTTTGTGCCTATTTAGAAGCGGTCCATCTGCCCCATCTTGAGACTGAGGCAGTGGATTGGTTAGATGCTCCTTTTACAGAGGAGGAATTGGAGATTGCTATCTCCTCCTTTCCACACTGTAAAGCTCCCAGAATTGATGGTGTCCCAATAGAGGTGTATCAGAAATGTAAAAGCTTCTTTATCCAGCGTCTTCTTGATACTTTTGATGCTTTTCTGACTGCTGGTTGTCTCCCACCATCCATGTCAAAGGCCTCGGTTGTAGTGCTTCCAAAGCCTGGGAAGGACCCCTTCCATCCAGACTCTTATAGACCTATTTTCCTTCTAACCACTGACATTAAAATATTGGCTAAACTTCTGCCTGTTTGTCTTAATTCTGTTGTTACTTCTATTATACACCCTGACCAGACTGGCTTCATGCCAGGTAACTCCAATACTCAAAATCTTAGGCGATTATTTTATCATATGCAAATGTCCCATAGGGATGCTTCTGAAGCGGTGGTGGTTTCCTTAGATGCAGCCAAGGCCTTCGATTTTGTGGAATGGGAGTATTTATGGGAGGTCTTGTCTAGGTTTGGTTTTAGTCCTCGTTTTATTAGCTGAATCCGTCTTTTGTACTCTTCCCCTGCAGCCAGAGTTTTGGTGAATGATTGTGTCTTCTCTTCTTTTCAACTTGGGCGTGGCACTCACCAGGGTTGCCCTTTATCCCCTGCACTGCTTGCACTGGCTTTCGAGTCCCTGGTGTGTCTCATTCGCTCATATTCAGCTATTCAGGGTCTGCGAGTGGGCCGTGTAATTGACACAATAGCTCTTTATGCAGATGATATGCTCCTGTTCCTGGCAGACGCGGGCCCAGCTTTGGAATGTTTGATGGATGTTATTAAAGATTTAGGCCCTCATTCAGAGCCACTCGCTAGCAGCAGTACGCTCGTTCCGAGCGATGTTCGCACATCTGCGCATGCGTACGGTTTTTAGTACGCATGCGCGAACCAGTCAGTGCGGCCGAAAATCGTTGGTACGCAATATAGCGAGGGCCTGCTATTTTGAGTGACAGAATGAGGCGTATGTGGGTGGTAACAGGGGAAGGTGCTTGAAAACGGGGAGTGGAGATCCGAACGCAGGCATGCTTAAAGGTCAAAACGGGCGTTTTAAGGGAGTGCATAATTAATACAGCAGCGTCATTGACCACGTCACTTGGTTTTTTTTAACTCAGAACTGCTCGCAAAATAGCGGTTGAAAACACCAACCACAGAATAGCGAGCAGTTCATACACTGTACGATGTACTCGATTAATCTAATAAATAGCGGACATGACGTATGGTGCGTGCGGCCAGGGGGCGTTTTTATCAAATAAACGAGCGTATGTTTTGCTCGCTTGTTCAGACTTAGAGGTGGGAACAGACTGCAATTTGCGAACGGATCATTTGAATAGCCACCCCTTGTTTTTGAACGAACGACCACAAATAGCGAATGGCTCTGAATCAGGCCCTTAGTTTTTTTTTCGGGGTTGCTGACTAATTGGTCCAAGTCTAATATTTTTTCTTTGAATGGCTCCCTGCCTCTTTCCCCCTCTCTCTCCTTTCAGTATTTGGGTGTCTCCATTTCACCTAACCCTGCTGATTTTGTAGAACTTACTGTTTACTTTCCCATCATTACCTCCCCTAGAAGCAAAACTTTGTCTATTCGTATTGGATACTGAAGAATTGTTTCATACAAATATTTATCATTCTGTTTGCGGCTTATCCACTTTAGCAAAAGTAATTATTGCCCACTCCTGGTGTGCTCCAGATCCCTCCAATATACACAAGTGGAGGGCGCTTGTTAATGACACCATTGACCATGAACGATATGTTTATACTAGTCATAAAGCCCTTTCTAAATTTCACAAGTTATGAGATAGATGGTCTCTTTCTTTCTTGGGCCTTCGTCGATCTCTTGGAGATCCTTTCATGTAATCTATCCTCTACAATTCAAAGAACAGTGTGTTGTTCAGTGTAGGCACCCTCCCTCATCCCCGAAATTGGTCAATCTGTCGTTATAGGCAGATTAACCGGCATCTTTGGACGATGATTAATGTCAGAAATTACCAGCGGGAGCGAGCATCGCTGGTCGTTTCCGACAGTATAGTGCACTATTAATGAGCGATTGCACAATTACGATGTCGTAATCGTGCAATCGCTCATTAATATCGCCTAGTGGATGTGCGCCTTTAGATCTCTAGATTGGTTTGAATTTGCTCCAATTGCAGTTAGTCTTTTGCTTATCCTTTCTCCAAACTTCTCATTTCAATAAACTTGATTTTGTTTAGAACTGTCTGGAAATGGTCAGATCCATGTATGCGGTTTGGTCGCGTATTCTTTCCTGAAAATCGGTAATCCTTTAGTTCAAGCCCATTAACTAAATACTCTTTACTTTCTGTTCTTTGTTATTTGTAGCTCCTAGAGACTAGGAAGAAAAAAAATATTAAAAGACCTGATGCCAGAAAATGCCCTTGATGAAATTGTCCTTGGACAAGGCTAGTCATTGACACTACATTGTTCGGTACCGGAAGTGTTTTAAGGTGCAACTTGCGATCTGCTACTAAACTGAGGTGCAAGTAGTGTCCCCCTTTATCTTTTTAGTAGTGTTAAGTGTAAGCCGCAGCTTCTTGAGGATCTTTAAGGACGCTGAGATACCAGATCACCCGAAGGGGAATTTGGTGTACACCTTAACTTTTCATGGAAGTTCTATGAATATAATTTGATTATTAATTGAACAAAGAAAATAGATAAAACAGTTGGTCTTCTTAGAATGTCAGCAGCTCTGCATGTTATGGAAGGTTACAGTGCCATTTGAAAGACACCCACATATGAAGGGTATGCATGACGCGCCAGGCCCACACACCATCAGCTCTTAGGGGCATATCCAATTAGGCGCGTATTTGTGTTTTTTTCCCCACGCCATGCATTTTTTCTTTTTTTTTTCGCATCTCAAAAATTTGCGCAATCCAAATGTTGTTTTGACGCACAAGATTTGACCTAAGTTTATATTTCGCGCAAAAACCATGCACGCGGAAAGCTTTAACATGCACTTTCCTAATAGAAAGTATAGACGCCTAGCTATCCAATTGGTCTCGCGTCTGCATAATTTTAATATAAAACCTTATTATTATCTATCACTCTTTTCTCAGTAGCATCATTATTCGGAGCAGCATATTATTTAGATACTAAATCTTATATTTATTGAATTTCTACATTGCCGTTTTTTGAGCCTTTCTATTGGTCAATCCATGTGTCTGTCTAACTTTGACTCCATATTATTGGACCATAGATTACTCACAGGCACTGGCTCTTTAATCAGTCAGTCAGTGTAGGGATAATGTGATTGGTTGATTCCAACTATTAATATGGTGCATTAAGGACTGAGAAACCAGGGTGGAGATTGTGAGCAAGCCTGACGATGGCGAAACGCGCGTCTACTTCCGGGTCACGTGATGCACACACGTGACGCCAGCGTCTTCCCCAGGCACAGCGGCATGCACTTGTGCAACTGATATCATCACAGACTGTATTACTGGACTGCCTGCTGATCGGGTAAGTTGCGCACACCCCCTGCACTGCCAGGCGCATCAGGGCAGACAGCCACGAACCCTATCAGCTTATTTTTCTGACATCTGACTGCAGTTAGTGTGAATATATCCGAGACTACTAAGTGTCATACACGTGTTTTTTATTTGATACTGGTGATATGTCAATGGCCATTGTGTCATCAGATGTTATGTATTTTATATATATGTTACATTAGCCACCTATTGATTCTTTGGCTAATTATGTAAAAACTGGCAATTTGGACATATCAATATTGGGTTGTCTTATATACAGTTTTGTAGCTAATTGATAGGGTGCATGCAGCCATTAGTACCTAATAATGAACATGATATAGATGGACTATATTTATCACTCTAAATGCCTGGTCTGTGTTTTACTGGCATTGTATTATATTGCTGAATCAGCATAATATATACTCTTATTGATTTTTTCAGTTATCTGGCCTGGCTTTTTATCAATTCCAGTAGTAATATATCTCCACAGATTTTTGCCTTGAGAGACAATAGTCTCCAATAAATTGTATGTTTTTTGTTGTGTGTATATTAGTTTGTCCATACTGAGAGACTACAGTCTCCAGTTAACTACATGTTTTCTGTTGTATGTATATTAAATCGTTATAATGGCTCCTTTTAACATATTTTCATTAAAAGTTCATTTTTATTTGGCTATAATAGTCCTATCTCGGTACCTATTGCGTGCCCCAACAAAGAGTCCTTTTCTCTTTTCTCTTTGTTTATATACTATATATTGACTCTGGGGAGCACCTGGGACTAACCAACATATAGATCTTTTAGACTGAGGTCTTATGATCATTTGTTGGGAATATGCATATTGATTGAGAACACATATATATTTGTTCCTTTAATAGGTCATTTTTGAGAGATATATATTGCTAACAACATAACAGCCATTTTTTCCAGTGCGGTTTTCCTCTCTCTGTTCTAGTGCATTAAACGCAAGCTACAGGAGCTCCAACTCCAATACTCCATGCTTTTTCCGTTTCGTCACAATGTGGTGGCTGATGGCACCACTCATTTATTCAATACACCTGCAGATACTGAGGCCTGGCTGGCTGGACGTCCGCGGCCTCCACGTTGACTTTCTGCCGTGGATTATTTTGCGGTTTCCTGATGCCAATTTTGGGGGTTTCGTGAGTCCATTACTGGTTTGCCCTGTCTGAACTGCTCTCCCTATGTCGTTTTATAATTGATTGTATTTTATGTACTTTCTCCCTTTACCCCCATTATTTGCTTGGGCGATTTTAATAATGTAATGGATCCATCCCTGGACTGTTGGCGAGAGTCCATCTCTTCTTTACCTCCCTCACCATCTCCCTTTTCTAAATTGATTGCTGAATTGGGCTGGTTAGATGCCTGGTGTGTTTGTTATCTTTCTGTCTCTACTTTTTCTTGTCAGTCCTCCACTTATCATAATTTTTCACATATTGATATGGTTTTTCTTTCACCTATTTTGATTCCCAGATTACTTGTTGAGGGGTGTCTCCGACCATTCTCCGCTGTGCATTACTATTGGTTCCTCCCTTTCAAAGGGTGCCCATTTTTGGAAGCTTAACCCATTCTGGCTAGACCTAATGGGTGCTGGCTAAGAGTTGGAAGCTGCTTGGGTTTCCTATTTTGAAGATAAGGCAGGTACTGATGTTTCTCGCTTTTGGGATTCCTTTAAGGCATTTTTAAGGGGCACATTTACTAAGCGTATTGTTAACATTAAATTATATCATAAACAGCAGGAAACTATTTTGGAAACTGCTAATAGGGACACTGAGGCCCAGTACCTCTTGTCCAGACTGGGAGGTTGAGCTTCATGCCCAGCAGGAGTGGTTGGATCACCTGTTTTATAAACCCAAGCGCAAACTGTTATTTTCACGTCACAAGCAATATTCGCAGGCTGATGTTGGTGGGAGTTATTTAGCCTTTTTGGTAAAAGAGGATGGTGCTTCCAGAACGGTCTCAGGTATCCTTGATTCCTCTGGAACATTGGATTCCTCTGCTCCTTCTATAACAGATGTAGTTTTGCAATATTATTCCTCTATTTATGCTACTAAGGTATCATATTCTCCGTCCCAACTTTGTGCCTATTTAGAAGCGGTCCATCTGCCCCATCTTGAGACTGAGGCAGTGGATTGGTTAGATGCTCCTTTTACAGAGGAGGAATTGGAGATTGCTATCTCCTCCTTTCCACACTGTAAAGCTCCCAGAATTGATGGTGTCCCAATAGAGGTGTATCAGAAATGTAAAAGCTTCTTTATCCAGCGTCTTCTTGATACTTTTGATGCTTTTCTGACTGCTGGTTGTCTCCCACCATCCATGTCAAAGGCCTCGGTTGTAGTGCTTCCAAAGCCTGGGAAGGACCCCTTCCATCCAGACTCTTATAGACCTATTTTCCTTCTAACCACTGACATTAAAATATTGGCTAAACTTCTGCCTGTTTGTCTTAATTCTGTTGTTACTTCTATTATACACCCTGACCAGACTGGCTTCATGCCAGGTAACTCCAATACTCAAAATCTTAGGCGATTATTTTATCATATGCAAATGTCCCATAGGGATGCTTCTGAAGCGGTGGTGGTTTCCTTAGATGCAGCCAAGGCCTTCGATTTTGTGGAATGGGAGTATTTATGGGAGGTCTTGTCTAGGTTTGGTTTTAGTCCTCGTTTTATTAGCTGAATCCGTCTTTTGTACTCTTCCCCTGCAGCCAGAGTTTTGGTGAATGATTGTGTCTTCTCTTCTTTTCAACTTGGGCGTGGCACTCACCAGGGTTGCCCTTTATCCCCTGCACTGCTTGCACTGGCTTTCGAGTCCCTGGTGTGTCTCATTCGCTCATATTCAGCTATTCAGGGTCTGCGAGTGGGCCGTGTAATTGACACAATAGCTCTTTATGCAGATGATATGCTCCTGTTCCTGGCAGACGCGGGCCCAGCTTTGGAATGTTTGATGGATGTTATTAAAGATTTAGGCCCTCATTCAGAGCCACTCGCTAGCAGCAGTACGCTCGTTCCGAGCGATGTTCGCACATCTGCGCATGCGTACGGTTTTTAGTACGCATGCGCGAACCAGTCAGTGCGGCCGAAAATCGTTGGTACGCAATATAGCGAGGGCCTGCTATTTTGAGTGACAGAATGAGGCGTATGTGGGTGGTAACAGGGGAAGGTGCTTGAAAACGGGGAGTGGAGATCCGAACGCAGGCATGCTTAAAGGTCAAAACGGGCGTTTTAAGGGAGTGCATAATTAATACAGCAGCGTCATTGACCACGTCACTTGGTTTTTTTTAACTCAGAACTGCTCGCAAAATAGCGGTTGAAAACACCAACCACAGAATAGCGAGCAGTTCATACACTGTACGATGTACTCGATTAATCTAATAAATAGCGGACATGACGTATGGTGCGTGCGGCCAGGGGGCGTTTTTATCAAATAAACGAGCGTATGTTTTGCTCGCTTGTTCAGACTTAGAGGTGGGAACAGACTGCAATTTGCGAACGGATCATTTGAATAGCCACCCCTTGTTTTTGAACGAACGACCACAAATAGCGAATGGCTCTGAATCAGGCCCTTAGTTTTTTTTTCGGGGTTGCTGACTAATTGGTCCAAGTCTAATATTTTTTCTTTGAATGGCTCCCTGCCTCTTTCCCCCTCTCTCTCCTTTCAGTATTTGGGTGTCTCCATTTCACCTAACCCTGCTGATTTTGTAGAACTTACTGTTTACTTTCCCATCATTACCTCCCCTAGAAGCAAAACTTTGTCTATTCGTATTGGATACTGAAGAATTGTTTCATACAAATATTTATCATTCTGTTTGCGGCTTATCCACTTTAGCAAAAGTAATTATTGCCCACTCCTGGTGTGCTCCAGATCCCTCCAATATACACAAGTGGAGGGCGCTTGTTAATGACACCATTGACCATGAACGATATGTTTATACTAGTCATAAAGCCCTTTCTAAATTTCACAAGTTATGAGATAGATGGTCTCTTTCTTTCTTGGGCCTTCGTCGATCTCTTGGAGATCCTTTCATGTAATCTATCCTCTACAATTCAAAGAACAGTGTGTTGTTCAGTGTAGGCACCCTCCCTCATCCCCGAAATTGGTCAATCTGTCGTTATAGGCAGATTAACCGGCATCTTTGGACGATGATTAATGTCAGAAATTACCAGCGGGAGCGAGCATCGCTGGTCGTTTCCGACAGTATAGTGCACTATTAATGAGCGATTGCACAATTACGATGTCGTAATCGTGCAATCGCTCATTAATATCGCCTAGTGGATGTGCGCCTTTAGATCTCTAGATTGGTTTGAATTTGCTCCAATTGCAGTTAGTCTTTTGCTTATCCTTTCTCCAAACTTCTCATTTCAATAAACTTGATTTTGTTTAGAACTGTCTGGAAATGGTCAGATCCATGTATGCGGTTTGGTCGCGTATTCTTTCCTGAAAATCGGTAATCCTTTAGTTCAAGCCCATTAACTAAATACTCTTTACTTTCTGTTCTTTGTTATTTGTAGCTCCTAGAGACTAGGAAGAAAAAAAATATTAAAAGACCTGATGCCAGAAAATGCCCTTGATGAAATTGTCCTTGGACAAGGCTAGTCATTGACACTACATTGTTCGGTACCGGAAGTGTTTTAAGGTGCAACTTGCGATCTGCTACTAAACTGAGGTGCAAGTAGTGTCCCCCTTTATCTTTTTAGTAGTGTTAAGTGTAAGCCGCAGCTTCTTGAGGATCTTTAAGGACGCTGAGATACCAGATCACCCGAAGGGGAATTTGGTGTACACCTTAACTTTTCATGGAAGTTCTATGAATATAATTTGATTATTAATTGAACAAAGAAAATAGATAAAACAGTTGGTCTTCTTAGAATGTCAGCAGCTCTGCATGTTATGGAAGGTTACAGTGCCATTTGAAAGACACCCACATATGAAGGGTATGCATGACGCGCCAGGCCCACACACCATCAGCTCTTAGGGGCATATCCAATTAGGCGCGTATTTGTGTTTTTTTCCCCACGCCATGCATTTTTTCTTTTTTTTTTCGCATCTCAAAAATTTGCGCAATCCAAATGTTGTTTTGACGCACAAGATTTGACCTAAGTTTATATTTCGCGCAAAAACCATGCACGCGGAAAGCTTTAACATGCACTTTCCTAATAGAAAGTATAGACGCCTAGCTATCCAATTGGTCTCGCGTCTGAATTCGCGTGCGATTTTGGCTGAAAAATTTGCGTTATTTTTCACGCATGTCAACGAGGTGCGTGGTTTGACCTGTCCAATGTCCAAAACTCACCAACCCCCACAAAATGAAGTGTAACATTCCATTACTCACCTCTATTTCTGTTTAATAAATCAATAGCACACTCCAAACTGCTTTATTCCTGTTTGGAGCTGCAATTTTGCTGTAGCAGTCTGGTTGTCACAACACATTTCAGTCTTAGAACCTGTGATGGGTGCATTTGGAGGAGTTTTATGGCTGTGCCTGATTGATGAGGTAATTGAGGAATGTGAAAATGAAGGCACTGCTCCAGTGGCTACAAATGCTGCTGCTGTGATCCCTTCAGTAGCTGATGTGGTAGCAATCCCACGTATATATCGGACTCGGCGTTTGTTGTCTGACATTTCAGAGTTTGAGGTAATTAGATTGTATAGACTGTCGTCATCAGCAATTTTAGAATTGTATGATGTATTAAAGCCTGACCTTGAGCCTAGGGCACACACCAATAATGCTGTCCCTGGTTTATCAAAATTATTGGCTCCCCTACAATTTTTGGCATCCGGAACCTTTCAACCCACACTTTCAGTGTTAGCTGGTTTTTTCCAGGCTTCTTTTTCATGGATTTTAGGGCAGGTTTTAAAGTCATTCCGGAATCAAACTCCAAATTTTGTCAAGTGGCCTGCTGAAAGTAAATGGAGGGAGATTAAGCATGATTTTTATCAAATTACTGGCATTCCAAATGTCATGGGGGCAATCGATTGCACTCATGTTGCCTTGACACTGCCACAGAGTAGTGAAGAGTGTTTTCGCAACTGCAAAAATTCACTCTATCAATGTCCAGATGGTGTGTGATTCACATCTCAAAATCCGCAACGTTTTGGTTGGCTACCCAGGATCATCACATGACTCCTTCATTCTCCAACAGTCGTTTTTAAGCTTATTTATGGAGGACAGACGTGAGCCAGGATGGCTTGTTGGTGCGTACAATTGCATTTTGATGTGTAATGTCAACTACCTACCCTAACAGTGTTTGTACTATACCCACCACAGGGATGTATTGTGGAAGCTGGTGTTTAAAATGGACACCTCCAGCTTCCCAACTGTTGAAACCTGTGTGCGGCGTAATGTAAGGTGTCTTAAATTTAATGATTCTCATTAGCCGTATGATGGTATATTGACATCCGGCATACCAAGGCAAGATAAGCTGGACCCAGTGAGTGGGCAGTTGCATTGTTTTGGGGTTAGGTTCGGGTTGCCTGGGGGGGCTTCGGGTTAGGCACCACCCTGAGAGGGATAGGGTGAAGCTAGGGTAAGGTGTTTTTATGGTTATGCTCCCCAAGGGGTTGTTTAAGGTTATGCCCCCTGCCCCCCTGGGTAGATTATGGTGTTGGGGGGGGTTTAATTAGGGTTTACATAAATTTCTGGATTTTAAATCAAATCCACACATACACATGTTTGAGTGTTTTTAAACTTTGAAAAAAGGAGGTTTCTTGTAGGGGCCACAGAAGTCCTGCTGGCCTCAGCATCACCTTTTTTTGGGGGGGGTTGGAGGCCAAAATTCAACATGTTACAATACCCATATTGTTTGCCATTGGCAATATTGTTTCCTCAACATAACCTCATCTCAATATAGCGTTATCCGCCGGTGCCTCTGTCTACATTACCCCTTTAACAGCTGTGTGATCGATTGGCAGGATACCTCTGCCAGCAATGCGGTTTGCTGGCAATCCGTATGTAATTCCAGGGTCGGCATGGGTGGCAGATGAAATACCGTCTGCGCTTGGCGTGTAGGGATGAATCTCACCACTGGCTGAAAGGTAAGTAACCATAACCTACACCACCCCTAACCCTCCCTTAGGTGTGGCTACACCTAACCCCACCCCAAAACATAAGCCGAACACTCCTCTAAGTGCATAAATGTAACACTCCCTTCCCCACTACCTAAACCTAACCCTCCATGGGGGTGCCTTACCCTAACCCCCCTTCCCCTAGGCTAAACCTAACCCTCCCGAGGCTGGGCCTAATCCTAAATCCCCCTCTGAGGCATGATACGGAAGCCTCACCCCTGCACGACTGGTGGCGCATGGCTTACCTTTGTTTGGTCTGCCGGCCATTGTGCGCCTGCCATAGGTCTAACGAGAGGTGTGGTGATTTGGACGTGTGTCATTAGTACCTTTCTGGAAATAGACAGTTGGACTTGGGAAGCTTGTGTTGTGAATGTTGTATGAGGGATTTTATCCTGCTCCTGTTTGCTGAGGTACATGACGCTGAGCTGTGCATGCACACCATACACAAGTGCACTCTGCCCACATCGCAGGGAGGGTTTCCTTTTGGAGGCCGTCTCCCTGCATGTGCTGGATAATACATTCATCCGCTCATTTTGAATTTAGGAGGAAAATCCAGACCTGTACTTACATGGCCGAAATGGTTTCTCAAAATGCCCTTTACTAATATTCTTCCCTTATCCACTTATGAGTTTTGGTTAGGGTTAGCCACTAGGGTGTGAGTTTCTGTTTAGCCACCCTACAGGAGGGTTAGCGTTATGGGTGTATAGGGTTAGCTTTAGGACATTATACTTCTCTGGTCTGCTCTTGCCATGCTGTTTTTTTTTTAATTTACATTTTAAGGACCAGACCTAAGGCCATTCATTGAACGTTTCCACCATAAAATTAAAAATTTTATTTTTGTTTTCCATTATAATTTTTTCTTTGTGTTGAAGCAAACTATTTCATTTTATGCTGTTTGAACAGGTGATGCTGGTTATGCTTGCCGACCATGGTTGCTTACACCACTTGCAAATCCGCTAACTCCTGCCGAGAAACGGTTTCAGTGTGCTCATAAACTACAAGAGGACTTATTGAACGGACATTTGGCCTACTTAAGAGCCGCTTTCGATGCTTGGACCGTTCTGGTGGTGTATTATTATATTCACCTTCAAAAGTGTGTGAGATTGTTAATGCATGCTGCATTTTACATAACATTTGTATTGTGAAAAATTTGACACTTGACATTGATCCTGATATTAACTTGGATGAAGATGTGGCATTGCCAGTACATGATCACCTTGCATCTGGGGACAACCTAAGACGTGAATTAATTCAGAATTACTTTACCAGTAAGTATCCATGTTTACTGTGTTTCTTGTTTGTATTTTGGTGTAGCTAAATGTAGATTGGTCACTTTTAAATAATGTTGAACTGTCAAATACCGTTTTCAGGACTAATGTATTCTTTTTTTCAACCAACATGCCCTGTATTTTGTTGTTGATAATTGGCCCAATTGTTGTGTTTAAATTTATTTTATATTACTTGATATGCTTTAAATGATTGTTAAACCACTGGTTGCTTTGGTTTTTGAATGTGGCAAATTCAAATTTTAAAACAGAATTCTGTAATTTGGCCAAGGGTTATTAATTAAATAGTCAAAACATTTATACACTTTTAAATCCAATGTGTTAAAAAATAACTCTTCTATTCCGATGTCCATTTGGCCATAATTTGCCATTAATAATGACTTTGTTCTTAATGCATTTTGTGGCTCACATTGTTCCCTAAATAGGTGTTAAAAATTAAAAAAGGCCCAAAACAGTTTAAGGGCAAAACAAATATCATAATATCAAACACATGTATTAATCAATGAACCCTTCAAAAATTGTCCATCCATGCATTTTGAAATCCCTTAGCGCAGCTATGTGCCTACCACATAGTTTTCGAGGGTGTAAGCAAGGCCACCCAAGTTAACAATATGTGTAATGCAATGGCCCCCACAGTTAACATCATATGAAAGATAGGTAATCAACTGTAGGCTATGCTGGCCAACCTGCACTATTCCCCGGCATAGGAGTCCGTTGTAACACTACCCTTCTATGCTGCCTGTGCATATGCACTCGACCACACTTCAGATGCACAGCACCTCCAGTAGTGTCCAGTCACTCTCCTGAGCTATGTCAAGTATAGGCCACTTTTAGAGGCTTGGCCCCTGCATGCCCCAGGCGTGTTCAATTTGACCACAAAATTGCCCATTACTGACCTGGCATGTTTTTCACCATGACAACAAATTTTTCCCGGTCCACTGTGACTTACCTGCAGTGTAGTAATGTTATGTGTAAAAAACAGAGTTAGTGTATCTAAGTCCAAAATTCTCCACGGACACAATCACTTAATAAGCTAATACATTTGTCATTACTGAAGTGCCTGGGGGTTGGTTGTTTATGTTTAGGGACTGACCTGTCTAATTTTTAAAAAATAACATGCCCGTGAGGGCTTGTATCTTCTTTGGAAATGTTGTGGTTAGGCTTATGCACACCTAAGGGCTGGTTAGGGTGTCTTAAGGTCTAGGGTTATCCCACTTAAGTGCCCTTGTGGTGTTTTTACAAATAGGACTGTTTGTATATTTGTTTTTGAAGACCAAAGCACCTCCTACAGTAAAGCTGGGTCCACACTGCCAGATATATATGTCCAATCTGTTTGGTGGGAAGGTAAATTTGTAATGTATAGGAGCAAATACCAATCGAATTTAACCAAAAAACCATGGAAGCCAGAGCAGATTTTCCCTTCCACCAGACAGATTGGACAGATATATCTGTCAGTGTGTACCCAGCTTTAGTTTGCCCAAAGAATTCTTGATTAATGTTATTGTTCCCTCTGGTTTTAGAAAGATTGTATTTCATTTTCGCTTTAAAAAATGCCTAAACTTCCTAATTTGGAAAGAGAACAAAACAAAGAACTTAATTTTACAGGTTTACAAACCTTGTCACTGACAAACCTTTTAAAGGTGACTTGCTGTTGCTGCTGTGTCTATAGGCTCCTGAATTTAGTAGTGTAATTTCTAAGGACCAATTCAAAACAATTTAGCCAGTCAACAACAAACAAGCATAGATAACTCACGAGTCCCACATTTTTGTGGCTTGCAATATCATTAATGCTTATGTTTCCTTCATTTAGATTGAAAAACGGACGGTCATCGACCATGGAAAAAGTCATTCAACTTGCATGGCCTGCTAAACTTTGAAAAAGTCTTTAGTTAAAAAGCAGATAATGTTTCCCATTACCCAAACACCTCAAGAGTTTACAACTTTTTTCTTTTTATGTGTGTTTTGGACAAAAAGCAATCCAATTTGGAAATGAGTTGCCCAGACTCACCCATGTAAGAATGAAGATACTATGGACTGCCATTACATGTACAGTGCATTTGTTTTCTTTGTGGCTCCTTCAGTTGACAGTTTCATTTTACTGATATGCAACGTCTGTGATTTAAATAATCCCAATGTATGTGTTGATTTTGACACATTTGGATTTAACAATAGAAGCATGTTCACAAAAATTAAGGATTCTGACTATTGGATTTTCTTTCTGAAATTTGGTCCTTCATTTGATTGTTAAAAACTTGGTAAATGACATTGCCTAATGTAATTACATATTTTAGTTACCTATTTAAACATAATACTTTCCTTGCAATTACTCACTTTATTATGTGTTGAGTTTATATTTTTACATTGTCTTAGCCAAATCCCTTTTTGGTGTAATTTTTATTTGGCTAACATGCCTCTTACAGCCCTTAATTGTTTGTATGTTAAAACGACATAATTCCAATCAGCCATGTCAACCGACACTCCCAATTTTTATTTTTTATGGGTCGGTAACAGCATAGTAGAAACAACAATGTCTTTTTGTTTATAGAGGAACAATTTGACAACCTTTGCAAGTGAAATTGTCAGACATGCCAAAAATCATACAAATGTTTCATGAGGTACTTTTCGGTCATTTTTAAAACTAAAAACACTTTAAAAAACAAAGTGCCTAACATTGGGATAGATTAGCCATGTAGACTGTTGGATGTTGCCACACCAAGGTACTTATAGTTTTTAAGGTGGTTCATGCTGGGAAATAAAGAACAAACAACATAGTTAATCTCATGAAATCAATATCAAATGTTAACAAATATTTATGTTTAGAACAGTGATAGTATGGCCATATTATTGTGATGGTAAGTGTGTTTTAGTAATGTGTGTCATTGCTTTGGAATGTTGGTGTATGGCTTGATGTGTTTTCTGGTTTACACACATTATGCATCGGGATTTTTGTTTAAGTCTGTGACATGGTGTGTAAATGTTTTAAGATTGTCTACCCAGAAGTCAAATTGTGTTTTTGGACCCAAGCAAAAGCACAAAATGAACCCTTTCTTCAATTGACCATCTTACAAAAGTGTCAATTTGTAATGTAATTCTGATGCATGACCATTAGAAAATGACTCATGTTATTGAGAAATATACTACATAATTACTTATTTATAAACATTTAAGCAAAAAAGAAGACCAAAAGTCTATATCCAAATGTTATTTTGTTCCTTAAAACATCATCCAAAAAACACAAATTTTCTAAAGTTAAATCCACAAATTAAATAGCAAAAATTAAGGCAGAGTGACAGCACACTGAAGAAATGCTACTTAATCCAAACACATTCATGCAGAGAAATGAACACACACACACAAACAAACACGTAAGTAATGGTATTAAAATTTACACCCTGCTAGCCCAGCATAATCATGGTTCAAATAGATGTTTTTTCAAGCAAATTTGAAAAATAAAAAAAGGTTAAACACCTTAAAAAAAATCCAGTTTAGATTCCCTTACATATGCAAACTTACTTTGCTTTCGAAATAGGAGTCAAAACACACTCAACAACATCAACGCCTACTGAGGCGCAGGATCTCCGTGGGCTCATCTTCTTCCTCGGGGTGTAATTCTGCACTCTCCAATGTAGCTGATTCTTGGCTGCTTCCCAGGGTACATGAGAGGTGAACTGGATCCCTTGGTACCATTCGTCTGTGTTCCGGACAAGGAGGTTCCATCCTACCAGCTGGTGTAGTACCTACTGGTACATTTATTTGGCCTAGTTGTAAATTGACTAGCAATTCTAAGTTGGTGGCTATTAGTGAGGAATTTGCTGCAGACTGTTTGAAACTTGAAGCCATCTGAGCTTGGCTGTTTGCTTGACATTCAATGCTGTCAAAAGACTTCAACATGCAGTCTATCATGACATCTTGCCGTCTAGAGTTATACTCCATTTTGTTTACAATCTTCTCCAGGCTGATGCTAATCTTGTCTAGCTTACTATCAAATTTTGCAAAATCACTTTCAACCGCCATTTTTAGATTGTCTTGCTGCTGCTCCATCACATTACCATACTGTTTGATCATGGCTATTCTGTCTGCCGATGTGGCCTCAGCTGGTTCTGGTGCCACCACAGGTGTTTGTTGCTTCCCAGCTGTTGAGCCACTGTTAGGTTGAACTGCTGGCCTCGCTAATATACACAATAGTATATGTGTCAATTACTAACCCAAAGTGTTGTGATTGCAACATTGGTTAAGATTTTTAGTTTAAACTTACAACTGTCTGTTATCAACAAGTCGACTTGAACATCCTCCTCCACATCTGAGTCGGAATCTGGATTAAGGTTGGAAAATGAAAACATTATTACCCATCATTAAGAAATATACACAGACAGTATTAAATAGTTAAATTATTGTGCTTCCAATTACCATGTAATAGAAGATCCGGCCGAAAAAATGTTAGTCCCAAAGATGTTCCACCACTGGTCATTGGTTGGTCTACAGTGATATGTGTTATAAAAAAATATGTAAAATATTGAAGGGGCAAAAGGGTAGCACCAACATGTATCCAAAAAAATTAAAAAAACAAAAACAACATAGATAAGAGACAGAAAGCAAACCAAAATACAACGTGTACAGAATACATACAATAATGTTTGAAACAAAAACACACACAATAGACCTAGAGGGTCATGCATGATTGAGATGTATAATTTACAAAGTAAAATATGTTTAAAGTATACCTTCAAGTCCTTCCAAAACAGCAACATCCTCAATTTCTGTATTTGATGGTTGACCAGCAACTTCCACATTTTCCTCGGATTCTAGGATCAACTGTGGTGGCCCTTCACCTAGGTGTATATTTATCAAGTTTCCAATTAATTAAATGGCAAAACAGAACAAATTCTTACTACACTCTAAAAAATGCGTTACATAAAAAAACTTGCATTGTATGCTAAAATTACGCCATGCCAGTAATGCCCATGAACACATATAAAAAAAAAAAAAAGAGAGAGATGTCTCATCCACAACATGCAGGGTCACTGCCTCTCAAAGGAGACCAACCATGCAAACACTTTGTAGATTTGTCAACCACTAGAGGAGGTGGTGCACATGGGCATTCTACTGGTTTACAGATGCACATCTGGCCCAGCCATTCTGGAAACATACTTTGGTCAATGCGAGGTAAGAGTGCACTGTTTGAACCATAGCCAACAGTGAATAATGCCATCTTAAGATGGCGAGATCTATGGTGCAAAATATGTGGAATGCATTACCCAACAATACATACTGTACATATGAGGTTTGGGTGGATTTTTGAATTAACGTGAAGGGAGTGTTCAATGCACCTCTTTAATAATCCAGCATAGGCGCATTTAAAGTAGAAAGGGGAGGATAACTACAATTAACATTAAAACAATATGTAAGTTATGGAGCATGGGCTAGCTCCGCCAAAACACACATTCAAATTGTCCACATTTACAGAGACAGGCTGGGCATATTTTTTTTAAAAATAGTAAATACACAAAACCCAAATTTGAAAGAAGAAAGACATACAGTGCAACATTAACACACTCCTGGGGCATAATTTAAACAATTTGCGGTGTGAACACTGACATTCATCCAGGAATTGTTTCTGGTAACTCAGACATCCACCTTTTTCCATTGATAATATTGTGGGCTTATTAAACACAAAAGTACTTTCACTGCAGTCATCATGCAGCCCCTCAATTTGTATTTAACCAGTGTTTTGGGATTGCAGCAATATTTTGAATTAACAAAGAAAGGAAAAAACATTACATGGAAAGACTCAAATTCATGGAAAAACACATATAATTGGAACCGAAAACAATATTTAAAATGTTCTATCAAAATTTACATAAATAAAAAAAAAGAGCCTGATTTAATGTAGCCAAACCCAAAAAAAACTAAATCAAAATGCATTGCAAACAATTAAAGTAATAGCTTGTCCCAGAGCTGCTGGAGTTTGAGGTGCAAATTTGGCAGCAAGGAAAGTACATGCATAAGTTGAGATGCCCCTTAGCTACAACAAACTTATGATCAAATAAAAATTCAAATGTAACAATATCTAATGTATTCAAAATTTAAGAAAAGACAAATGCAAAGTAGGATAATGTTAAAATATGAAAAACACATCAAACATGGTTGAATTTAAAAAAAAAAACATACCTATAAGCCCAATGTTTGGAAGACTTGATTGAATATTGGAAGGAGGCATTCCCAAATCTGTTAAAAAAACAAACAAACATGTATAATTTGAACAAACTAAAGGATCAAACAACAGAAATCTTACCCTTTGACTTTTTCTTGGTGCTTGTTGTCTTTGACTTCTTACTTGCTGGCCCTTAAAGAAATGTAGTGTGTTAAAAGTCATTATTTCAATGTTAGAACCAAAAAACAGGATTAAGGAGGTAACACATTAAACTTTGAAATTAACAACTAGACAAATACACAGGACAATAGCAAAATAACAACAAATGGACCAAACCATACAGTCTTGCCAAACCAGCCCCAAAAAACACAAACAGTAGATATTTACCTGCATTAACACTGGATTTACGCAGGACTGCAGATGTCTTTGTGATGCTGTGGCTTAGGAATCATTGATCTGTAACCAATTTAAATTGTTTAGTGAAGTACCAAACTGAAAATTAACCTAAAAATTAAAAAATTACCTGTTACCCTCTCAGTTGAAGGTTTCATTGAGTCAATTGTTCCACCAACCCCTTCAACCATTTGAGGTTGTAATTTATCCCGCATCTGCTCCTCCCAGTCCAACCGCTTTATTATTTTTACAGGACCACCACCTGTAGCGCGGGCATGGCGATATTCTTTGGCCATTTTTTCCTTAGTTTTACGCTTGCAATCCCTGTAGCGATGTTTGCAAACGTCCACTGTTCGGGGTGCATGACCTACAGCACTGACTTTTTGGGCAATAGAAAGCCAGATGGCTTTCTTCTCTCGGGGAGCTGTGGTCTGGCCCTTGCTGCCCATAATCTTATCATAGTTTTTCAAAACTTCTTCCACAAGACGCAGGTTTTCAGTGTTGGTGAAGCGGATGGCTTTCCCACCTGCTGACACACTTGCTGATTCGAGAGCAGCATCAGCTGCCTGTTTTTTTGTCCTTTACCACTGCGTTGCTTTTTGGACAACAACAATTCCTTCTTCTTTAGATGTCTTTGTTCCTCGAGTTCTTCAGATGGACTATAGGATGAACCCGAACCTTCAGTAGAAGAAGGTGGATTGGAAGGCTGCTGGCTTGAAAATTCCTCTGTAAACAGACCAAAAAGGGCCTTCAAAGTAAAATCACATTTAATGTAAATTTGAAATTGGTACTTAAGTGTTTTATTTTTAGGGTGAAATGTAAAGAGGGGTGGAGTACCAAAAACTAAGATGAGGGAAGCATGAGTTTACAAAGTGTATGTTGTAAACATTGCAAAATTAAAACAACAACTGTTTTTGGCTACTGTAGTGTTTTTAGGATCTGAGTAGGGTTGAATGTAATGGTTGTTTGCTCTATGGAATGTGTGAATGATTTAAACATTTGAAAGGGTCAAATTGGAATGTAAAAATATAATGAAAATGGAGTTATATGACAATTGTGTTTAAAAGTTGGGTGTAGGTAATTTAACATGGCTGGACCAAGGCCTCTGGCCCAAAAACAAACGAAATGGCACTGTACAATGCTTAGGAACATCAAATACAACCTTGCCCACATGTAGGCAAGGACCAGGCATAGCTGGGGAAGCTCATGGTGCATGTGTGTAGATTATGCCAGCTAATACTGATGCTGGCTATCACAAATGAGTGGAGATAACGTGACTGCTTCCAAAACAACATACACCAGCAAACAGTGAGCAGACAGCAGGCCAAAAACAGGAGCATGTTTTTGTTTTGGACTCTACAGGCAGCAATTTTTTATAATTTTGGGGTGCCCTATGGTGCAACATGCAACAGGATGCAGCCTGGAAGAGGCAGATAACACAGGTCCACCGCCAGAGCCTTGCACAACCTAAATTTGGAAAAATAGTCTGCCTGCGTTCAAGCCAAGTATGTCTGGAACTGTGAGAAGGGCAGGTTGCTGTGGTGCTGCCAGATGGGAATGGTGAGCTCTACTTGGAAACGAGTGCTGGCTAAGAGTGGTTGCTGAGAACATGCTGTGCTGTAAAAGGTGTGTGCTGAGCACACTAAATGCCAGGCTGATGGATGCAGAACTGGGTGAAGGGTGATGTGAGATGTGGGGTGATGAGTGCTATGGTATCTGTTGCCTTGGGTGAGGGGTGCTGAGGTGTTATAGGAGCAGTGGTGGGCTGGGCCGGGGGGCAGGGTGCCGCAGCATCATGCGGGCCGCGGGCCGCCGGCAGTCTGTGTCATTGTGACACAGACTGCACCGCGTGTGTAGCGCTGCCCGGACAGAGTTCGGTCAACGCTACACAAGTGACATACACACAGCTGCCGGCTCCGGCAGCTGTGTGTTTGTTTTGACCAGCAGCCAATGAGAGTCTGTCAGACTCTCATTAGCTGCTGCTGCGCCCACTGCAGGAGCCGCTCCATCTTCCGGCTCCCGCAGTGGGCAATGGGAGAGGCGTCATGACATCATATGATGTCTCTCCCATAATGCAGAGCAGCCTGGCCCGGGAAGGTCAAACGGAGGAGCGGATGGCGACGGCGGGAGCGGCAGATTCAGGTAAGTGTTTTTTTCTTTACGTGTGTCTACTGGGGGGGGAGGCTGGCACTACAAGGGGGAGACCACTACTGGGGACACCACTACTGGAGGCACTGCAAGGGGGGGACTACTACTAATGGCGGCAATACAAGGGGGGGACTACTACTGGGGGCACTACAAGAGGGAGGGACTACTACTGGGGGCACTACAAAGGGGGAACCACTACTGGGGGCACTACAGGGGGGCGGAACTACAAGGGGGGACCACTACTGGGGATTATAACTGGGGGCACTTCAAGACTTCAAGGGGGGGGGACTACAACTGAGGGGACTACTACTGGGGGCACTACAAGGGGGAGATGACTACTACTACAAGGGGGACTACTACTACTAGGGGCACTACAAGGGGAGGGGACAACCACTGGGGGCACTGCATTGAGGGACCACTGCTGGGGGCTCTATATAAAGGGCAATACTGGGGGTACTACATAAGGGGGAGACTACAACTGGGGCCACTATTGGGGGCACTGCATGGGGTGTGGACTGCGACTGGGGGCACTATATAAGGAGCACTGCATAGGGGTACCACTACTGGTGGCACTATATAAAGGGCTTACTACTGGGGGCACAAGGGGCACTGCACAGGGGGGACCACTACTGGGGGCACTGTATAAGGGGCACTACATAGGGGGGATCACTAATGGGGGCACTACTGGAGGCCTGCATAAGGGGGTCCTCTCCTGGGGCACAGGGAGGCACTGCATATGGGCACCACAACAGGGCTGTGCCTAATCTTTATTTTTACTTTACATTAATCCCACATGGACCCGCCTCCTCCCTGGAACACTTGAGGGGGGGCGCCACAGCACGCACGTTCTTCGGGTACCTTGGCTACACGCTACTCCTCTGCCAGGGCCGCTTGCATGCATTTGCCCCCCAGGCTAAAAGTTGCCAGCCAGCCCCTGTATAGGGGTAAGGGATGTTAGAATCTTGACTGTGCTGGGTGAGGGGTAATGGAATGTGTCATGTGCTGAGAGAGAGGTGCTGTGTGAGGTGTGCTATGATCTATGTTGACAGAGGGGTGCTGTTTGTGTTTAGCGCTGCTGGCCTGGGAGTTGACTGCTGTGTTTGGTTATGTGCTGGGAGCCCAACACAATGGTGGAAGGGGCCACAGTACACTGACACCACGACCCTTCAAACAAAAAAGAAAAACTTTGTTTCCAAACATGGTTCTAAATGGTGTAAAAATTAAGCACATCATTAATGTTGTAAGGGCCATCGGAGACACTTCTAAACTTTGGGAAAACAGAAAGGGACTATCAGTGAGCAGGGGGAATTATTATGAGGAGTGTGTGAGTGTGGTTAGTTTTTTGTTGTTTAAAACTGAAAAATGTGCATGGTGTGCCAAGTGGTGCAAATAACTTACCCATTATCACCTTACAAACACAGCTGCACGCGTCCTCTGACTCCTCTGTACCTCGTAGCTTACAAAATGGATGCCAAAAACCCACGAGGCGAGGTTTACATATGCGACGCGTTAACTTTGGAGCTAGTTCCTCTAGCGTACATAGGCATATTTTGCGCACAATTTATTTCCAATTGTATTGCGCGTAAAACTGGCACGCGCGTTGCAAAAATAAGGCGCGAGTAACGCGAGTTTTGGAAATAGGTGAAAAACTGGAAAAATACACGCCTAATTGGATATGCCCCTTAGTATCCTATTCACACTTGCCTACCTTTTGCTTCTCCTCCTCCTCCCTGGGAGAAGCCTGGGGAGGAGAAGCAGGTGGATTATGATGGGGGTGGGGCCTGATGGTTTGCATCATTAATCTGCAATTGGCTCATATTTAAATAGGGGGCAGGGCTAAATGACGTGATTCATGGAGAATCACGTCATTAAGCAATGCCCCCTACACGGGGGCCCACGATCGCCGCAGGAAGTTGCCAGAATGCGGGAGAAGTGCCTGCCCTTCTGGGGGTGCGGGGGGTTGCCCAAAAAATCGTGAGCCTCCTGCGAAAACCGGGAGGGTAGACATGTGTGAAACTACAAGGTGCGATTAAAGCATGAAGACACTTGTGGTCCAGTGCCCATTTCTGCATACCCTGAACTGTCATTGTATTGATGCCTTTCAGTTTATAATTATTTATTGTTTCTATTTATGCATGTTGTTTTATGCAGTGCATATTCATGTTAATTGTTCACATGTTAGACAAGTTATTCTTAAATGTTGCCAGGTGGCGCGTTTTATTCAGATATGGGTTAAAGCAAAGTCATTGCGTGCTGGTGCCTGGATTGGACTCCTAGGCACCTGCTCTACAGGGAGTCAACTGCCACCAACTGCCATGAGGGGAGGACACTCAGCACAAACCACCATGAGGGAAGGACACACAGAGCTAAGATATCATTTTTCCCACCTATAACAATCTGGCTACTGCCCTTAACCTGTCCAACACTAGCTCTAACACCATGGGAATATTTAAGGGTATATAATGGCATGTATGATCCTATTGCCTCCACACAAAAAAGAAAACCACCCAGGAAACCATGCACATAAGCACTTTGGTATACTGTGTGATTCACTGTACTATATGAAATATTAGCATAAAATAAAAAGTATATCTATCTTCATGATGTATCCCACCAACAAATTCAATGACAAGGTATTCCTCATACTCACTGACTGTAACCATCCCCCATTGCCACCACAACATTGCCACATGATCCACACACTCACCCTACACCAATGTAGACAATCAATAACTTGCTATCATCTTTTTTAAAATGCCAACCCTATATAGTTTAGAGAATTAAAGTAACATAAAAACATGCCCACGTTTGAAGGTTGTGCCCAATAAGCCATGCCACACATAACTCCTCCCACCTTTTACTGTGTGGTGCACACCCAAATGCTCAGTCACCATCATTTGGTATGATAGTTAAAGCCATTTTTGGCACATTTATAATGTAAAATAAGTTGATGGATTGGTGGCACAGGTGAGTAAAGTCATCTTTAACCACTTTAATAGCATGGTTACATCTCATTCCACCACAGCCCCCACTCAATCTGCCAGGATTGTACACATGTGGAGAAATGATTTCTTCTTCCTACTCTGAAGGGAAGTGATGTAGTGGCCTGTGGCTACCACCATCACAAACCCTGTGTGCATCCCAGATTAGGATGGTATTCTAGGGTGTAAACTGTAAAAACAAACCTGCTCAAAGGGGAACTGAATAAATGACTATGTATCTGCTGTATATAACAAGAATAGGTGGCTTGCCTATGTGATGGACAAGAATGAAGATGAAGATGAATTAAAAGTGACCTTCCTTCATCCACCTGGACCTTCACCATCATTCTTCTATCCAAGGAAGCCTGATGTACTATGGAAACCCTCTAATAGATGTCTTATACAAAGTCGACCCTATAACTCCAAATGGAAGAATTTGTCATGTCTTCTCCTGATGACAGTTTAAAGACCACTGAGCCATTGTCAAACTATCTTCAGCTAACATTGTTGACTAACTAACACAATGTCAAGTATTTCTATTCATCCTGATTTATATAATTATACTAGTGAAGCCATCAAATCTATAATTACCTATTACTACTTATAATACACCCGGCTTTTTTGAATAAACTACCTTGCTTAAAATTATTTTTAACTATGAACCCATTATCATCCCACTTTAAAATTTTGACAAACATTTAACATTAGTATAGACTATTTTCAAAATTTTTTATAACTTTTTTGTCGACGCACTTTTTGAGATAATCATGATCAAAAATTTCAGTTTGAATTTGGAAAAAGTTTTCCCTCACAAAGCCTATTGTGTTGTATATCTCAGGAAAGGGCATAAAAAAACACAGCAAAATGACACCACTCTTACATATTTTGGAAATGGCAGGAGATATTTAAATAAAATGTTGTATTTTTCATATATATATATATATATATATATATATATATATATATATTAGGGGTGAGCGGGTTCGGATTTCTGAAATCCGAACCCCCCCGAGCCCCCCCGATCCGAGTCCGATCCGAGTCAGGCTCGACTTTTCCCGCCTGACTCGGATCTGAAATCGAGGCAAAACGTCATCATCCCGCCTTCCGAGTCTCGCGGGTTTTGGATCCTATATAAGGTACCCGCGTTGGCGCCATTTTCTCACTCGGCTGTGGACAGTGAAGAGGGAGGGTGGGAGTTAGTGCTGTGTAGTGTAGTGTAGTGTAGTGCTGCTGTTGTCCACTACTTCAAAGTCCATAGGGGCTGGCTGTGTTGTGCTGTGCTGCTGTTGTTAATAGGGGCTGTGTCCACTACTTCAAAGTCCATAGGGGCTGGCTGGACTGTGTTGTGCAGTCAGTTCTCCATAGGGGATGTGTCCACTCCAAAGTCCTGTGCAGTGTCCCAGTCCTAAAGGGGTGCTGTAGTGTTGTCCAGGGGGTGCTCTGTCCATCAGGGGTGCTCCCCCCAAGTGCTAAAAAAATAATATATTTTCTGTGTTTGTGAATTGTGTGCGCAGTAGCCGCACGTGCATCAACAAAGTAGTGCCAAGCGTGCGCCTGTGTCATAAGTAAAGGGCCGGCTGGCTTGACCGTTAAGGGTGCTGTAACCCCCGAAAGTACACTCCAGTCCAAACCAAAAAAAAAATTATTTTCTGTGTTTGTGAATTGTGTGCGCAGTAGCCGCACGTGCATCAACAAAGTAGTGCCAAGCGTGCGCCTGTGTCATAAGTAAAGGGCCGGCTGGCTTGACCGTTAAGGGTGCTGTAACCCCCGAAAGTACACTCCAGTCCAAACCAAAAAAAAAATTATTTTCTGTGTTTGTGAATTGTGTGCGCAGTAGCCGCACGTGCATCAACAAAGTAGTGCCAAGCGTGCGCCTGTGTCATAAGTAAAGGGCCGGCTGGCTTGACCGTTAAGGGTGCTGTAACCCCCGAAAGTACACTCCAGTCCAAACCAAAAAAAAAATTATTTTCTGTGTTTGTGAATTGTGTGCGCAGTAGCCGCACGTGCATCAACAAAGTAGTGCCAAACGTGCGCCTGTGTCATAAGTAAAGGGCCGGCTGGCTTGACCGTTAAGGGTGCTGTAACCCCCGAAAGTACACTCCAGTCCAAACCAAAAAAAAAATTATTTTCTGTGTTTGTGAATTGTGTGCGCAGTAGCCGCACGTGCATCAACAAAGTAGTGCCAAGCGTGCGCCTGTGTCATAAGTAAAGGGCCGGCTGGCTTGACCGTTAAGGGTGCTGTAACCCCCGAAAGTACACTCCAGTCCAAACCAAAAAAAAAATTATTTTCTGTGTTTGTGAATTGTGTGCGCAGTAGCCGCACGTGCATCAACAAAGTAGTGCCAAGCGTGCGCCTGTGTCATAAGTAAAGGGCCGGCTGGCTTGACCGTTAAAGGGTGCTGTAACCCCCGAAAGTACACTCCAGTCCAAACCAAAAAAAAAATTATTTTCTGTGTTTGTGAATTGTGTGCGCAGTAGCCGCACGTGCATCAACAAAGTAGTGCCAAGCGTGCGCCTGTGTCATAAGTAAAGGGCCGGCTGGCTTGACCGTTAAGGGTGCTGTAACCCCCGAAAGTACACTCCAGTCCAAACCTAAAAAAAAATTATTTTCTGTGTTTGTGAATTGTGTGCGCAGTAGCCGCACGTGCATCAACAAAGTAGTGCCAAGCGTGCGCCTGTGTCATAAGTAAAGGGCCGGCTGGCTTGACCGTTAAAGGGTGCTGTAACCCCCGAAAGTACACTCCAGTCCAAACCAAAAAAAAATTATTTTCTGTGTTTGTGAATTGTGTGCGCAGTAGCCGCACGTGCATCAACAAAGTAGTGCCAAGCGTGCGCCTGTGTCATAAGTAAAGAGCCGGATGGCTTGACCGTTAAAGGGTGCTGTAACCCCCGAAAGTACACTCCAGTCCAAACCAAAAAAAAATTATTTTCTGTGTTTGTGAATTGTGTGCGCAGTAGCCGCACGTGCATCAACAAAGTAGTGCCAAGCGTGCGCCTGTGTCATAAGTAAAGGGCCGGCTGGCTTGACCGTTAAAGGGTGCTGTAACCCCCGAAAGTACACTCCAGTCCAAACCAAAAAAAAATTATTTTCTGTGTTTGTGAATTGTGTGCGCAGTAGCCGCACGTGCATCAACAAAGTAGTGCCAAGCGTGCGCCTGTGTCATAAGTAAAGGGCCGGCTGGCTTGACCGTTAAAGGGTGCTGTAACCCCCGAAAGTACACTCCAGTCCAAACCAAAAAAAAATTATTTTCTGTGTTTGTGAATTGTGTGCGCAGTAGCCGCACGTGCATCAACAAAGTAGTGCCAAGCGTGCGCCTGTGTCATAAGTAAAGGGCCGGCTGGCTTGACCGTTAAGGGTGCTGTAACCCCCGAAAGTACACTCCAGTCCAAACCAAAAAAAAAATTATTTTCTGTGTTTGTGAATTGTGTGCGCAGTAGCCGCACGTGCATCAACAAAGTAGTGCCAAGCGTGCGCCTGTGTCATAAGTAAAGGGCCGGCTGGCTTGACCGTTAAGGGTGCTGTAACCCCCGAAAGTACACTCCAGTCCAAACCAAAAAATAAATTATTTTCTGTGTTTGTGAATTGTGTGCGCAGTAGCCGCACGTGCATCAACAAAGTAGTGCCAAGCGTGCGCCTGTGTCATAAGTAAAGGGCCGGCTGGCTTGACCGTTAAGGGTGCTGTAACCCCCGAAAGTACACTCCAGTCCAAACCAAAAAAAAAATTATTTTCTGTGTTTGTGAATTGTGTGCGCAGTAGCCGCACGTGCATCAACAAAGTAGTGCCAAGCGTGCGCCTGTGTCATAAGTAAAGGGCCGGCTGGCTTGACCGTTAAGGGTGCTGTAACCCCCGAAAGTACACTCCAGTCCAAACCAAAAAAAAAATTATTTTCTGGGTTTAGCCGCACGTATATATCAAATCGATATAACATAAATGGAGGACCAAACTTTCTCCGATAAAAATAAAATAGAGAAAGATCAAGAACCACTTCCTCCTAGTGCTGAAGCTGCTGCCACTAGTCATGACATAGACGATAACATGCCATCAACGTCGTCTGCCAAGGCCGATGCCCAATGTCATAGTAGAGGGCACATACAATCCCAAATGGCAAAGTTCAGGAAAATGACCTTGAAAAAGACATTTAAATCAGCTGAAGAGAAACGTAAACTTGCCAATATGCCATTTACGACACGGAGTGGCAAGGAACGGCTAAGGTCGATCCCTAGTATGTTCATGACTAGTGGTTCAGCTTCACATGACGATGGAAGCCCTCCTCCCACTAAAAAAATCAAAAGAGTTAAGCTGGCAAAAGCACAGCGAAGAACTGTGCTTTCTAAGAAGATATCACAAATCCCCAAGGAGAGTCCAAGTGTGGTGGTGGTTGCGATGCCTGACCTTCCCAGCACTGGACGGGAAGAGGTGGCTCTTTCCACCATTTGCACGCCCCCTGCAAGTGCTGAAAGGAGCACCCACAGTCCACTTGCTGATTTGCAAATTGAAGATGTCACTGTTGAAGTACAACAGGATGAGGATACTGGTGTAGCTGGCGCTGAGGAGGAAGTTGGCGAGGAGGATTCTGATGGTGATGTGGTTTGTTTAAATCAGGCTCCGGGGGATACAGTTGTTGTCCGTGGGATGAAAAAGCCCATCACGGTCATGCCTGGGCAGAAGACCAAACATTCCACCTCTTTGGTCTGGCAATATTTCTATCCAAATCCGGACAACTGTCTTGCCATATGTACCATATGTAAAGGTGAAATAAGTAGGGGTAGGGACGTCAACCACCTAGGAACATCCTCCCTTATACGGCACCTGCAGCGCGTTCATAAAAAGTTACTGTCAAGTTCAGAAACTTTGGCTAAGACCGTAAGCAGTCCAGGGACACCTAAATCCCGTTGTCCTGTTGTATCCAAGCGCCTGCAAACCACACCGTCAACTCCCTCCTCGTCAATTTCCTCCTTAGTCAGGATCGGAAGTAGTCCTGCAGGCCATGTCACTGGCATGACTGACTCTCCTATCCGGGATTCCTCTGGAGGATCCTGCATTGCTACGCCTACTGCTGCCGCTGCTGCTGTTGCTGCTGCTGGGAGTCGTTCATCATCCCAGAGAGGAAGTAGGAACACCACTACTTTTACTAAACAATTGACCCTCCAACAGTCCTTAGCGAGGAGGATGAAGTACGACAGCAGTCATCCTGAAGCAAAACGTATAACTGAGGCCTTGACTGCTATGTTGGTGTTAGACGTGCGTCCGGTATCCGCCATTAGTGCAGTGGGATTTAGACAATTGATGGAGGTAGTGTGTCCCCGGTTCCAAATCCCGTCTAGATTCCACTTCACTAGGCAGGCGATACCGAGACTGTACAGAAACGTCAGAAAAAGTGTCCTCAGTGTCCTGAAAAATGCAGTTGTACACAATGTCCACTTAACCACGGACATGTGGACAAGTGGAACAGGGCAGACTAAGGACTATATGACTGTGACAGCCCACTGGGTAGATGTATCACCTTACGCAGCAACAGCAGCAGCGTCACCAGTAGCAGCATCTCAGAAACGCCAGCTCGTTACAAGGCAGGCTACGCTGTGTATCACCGGTTTCAGTAAGAGGCACACCGCCGACAACCTCTTAGAGAAACTGAGGGAAATCATCGCCCAGTGGCTTACCCCACTTAGACTCTCCTGGGGATTTGTGATATCTGACAACGCCACCAATATTGTGCGGGCATTACATCTGGGCAAATTCCAGCACGTCCCATGTTTTGCTCACACAATAAACTTGGTGGTGCAGAATTTTCTGAAAAGCGACAGGGGCGTGCAGGAGACGCTTTGGGTGGCCCGAAAAATTTCTGGCCACTTTCGCCATTCAGCGACTGCGTGCCGAAGACTGGAGCGCCAGCAAACACTCTTGAACCTGCCCCGCCATCACCTGAAGCAAGAGGTTGTGACGCGGTGGAACTCAACCCTCTATATGCTTCAGAGGATGGAGGAGCAGCAAAAGGCCATACAAGCCTATACATCCACCTATGACATAGGCAAAGGAGGGGGTATGCACCTGACTCAAGCGCAGTGGAGAATGATTTCCGTGTTGTGCAAGGTTCTTCAGCCCTTCGAACTTGCCACACGTGAAGTCAGTTCAGACACTGCCAGCTTGAGTCAGGTCATTCCCCTCATCAGGCTTTTGCAGAAGCAGCTGGAGAAAGTGAAGGAGGAGCTAAGATGGAGCGATTCCGCTCGGCATGTGGGACTTGTGGATGAAGCCCTTCATTCGCTTTGCCAGGATTCCAGGGTGGTCAATCTGTTGAAATCAGACCACTACATTTTGGCCACCGTGCTCGATCCTAGGTTTAAAGCCTATGTGGTGTCTCTCTTTCCGGCCGACACAAGCCTGCAGAGGTGCAAAGACCTGCTGGTGAACACACTGTCAGCTGAAGCGGAACGTGACACGTCAACGGCTCCTTCTTCATTTTCTCCCGCAACTGGGGCTGCCAGGAAAAAACTTAGGTATCCTAAGCAACCCGCTGGCGGTGATGCAGGGCAGGCAGGACCAAGTTTGGACATCTGGTCCGGACTGAAGGACCTGGCAACAATTTCTGACATGTCTACTGTCACTGCATATGATACTGTCACCATTGACAGAATGGTGGAGGATTACATCGGTGACAGCATCCAAGTAGGCATGTCAGACAGTCCATACCTGTACTGGCAGGAAAAAGAGGCAATTTGGAGGCCCCTGTACAAACTGGCTCTATTTTACCTGAGTTGCCCCCCCTCCAGTGTGTACTCCGAAAGAGTGTTTAGTGCAGCCGGGAACCTTGTCAGCGAAAGGCGTAGGAGGTTGCTTCCACAGAATGTGGAGAAGATGATGTTCATCAAAATGAATTATCAGCTCTTCCAGGGAGACCAGCCTCCAGAACGTACAGAGGGACCTGTGGTGGTGGATTCAAGTGGGGACGAGTTAATACTTTGTGAGGATGAGGATGTACACACTGAAGAGGGTGAGGAATCGGTGGATGAGGAGGATGAGGATGACATCTTGCCTCCGTAGAGCCAGTTTGTGCAGGGACACATTAATTGCCAGCTTGTTTTGTGGGGGCCCAAACGAACCAATCATTTCAGCCACAGTTGTGTGGCAGACCCTGGCGCTGAAATGATTGATTTGTTAAAGTGTGCATGTCCTGTTTATACAACATAAGGGTGGGTGGGAGGGCCCAAGGACAATTCCATCTTGCACCTCTTTTTTTCTTTGCATTATGTACAGTTTGGGGCCTAGTTTTTCTAACTGCCATCCTGTCTGCCACTGCAGTGTCACTCCTAGATGGGTCACGTGTTTGTGCCGCCCACTCGTGTCGCTTAGCATAGTCATCCAGCTACCTCGGTGCAACCTTTTGGACATAAAAACACTATTGTGAGGTGTGAGGTGTTCAGAATAGACTGGAAATGAGTGGAAATTAAGGTTATTGAGGTTAATAATAGCATAGGAGCAGAAAAACCTACAAATTCTGTGATTTTAGCTGTTTTTATGCTTTTTTTCAAAAAAATACAGATCCAAAACACAAAACCCAGAACCCAAAACACGGAAGGGTGGTTTTGGCAAAACCAATCCAGATCCAAAACACGAAGAAAGATCCAGATCCAAAACCAAAACACAAAACACGAAAAGTGGCCGCTGCACACCCCTAATATATATATATATATATATATATATATATATATTAGGGGTGTGCACCGGCCACTTTTCGTGTTTTGTGTTTTGGTTTTGGATCTGGATCTTTCTTCGTGTTTTGGATCTGGATTGGTTTTGCCAAAACCACCCTTCCGTGTTTTGAGTTCTGGGTTTTGTGTTTTGGATCTGTATTTTTTTGAAAAAAAGCATAAAAACAGCTAAAATCACAGAATTTGTAGGTTTTTCTGCTCCTATGCTATTATTAACCTCAATAACCTTAATTTCCACTCATTTCCAGTCTATTCTGAATACCTCACACCTCACAATAGTGTTTTTATGTCCAAAAGGTTGCACCGAGTTAGCTGGATGACTATGCTAAGCGACACGAGTGGGCGGCACAAACACGTGACCCATCTAGGCATGATACTGCAGTGGCAGACAGGATGGCAGTTTGAAAGACTAAGCCCCAAACTGTACATAATGCAAAGAAAAAAAGAGGTGCAAGATGGAATTGTCCTTGGGCCCTCCCACCCACCCTTATATTGTATAAACAGGACATGCACACTTTAACAAACCAATCATTTCAGCGCCAGGGTCTGCCACACAACTGTGGCTGAAATGATTGGTTCGTTTGGGCCCCCACAAAACAAGCTGGCAATTAATGTGTCACTGCACAAACTGGCTCTACGGAGGCAAGATGTCATCCTCATCCTCCTCATCCACCGATTCCTCACCCTCTTCAGTGTGTACATCCTCATCCCCACAAAGTATTAACTCGTCCCCACTTGAATCCACCACCACAGGTCCCTCTGTACGTTCTGGAGGCTGGTCTCCCTGGAAGAGCTGATAATTCATTTTGATGAACATCATCTTCTCCACATTCTGTGGAAGCAACCTCCTACGCCTTTCGCTGACAAGGTTCCCGGCTGCACTAAACACTCTTTCGGAGTACACACTGGAGGGGGGGCAACTCAGGTAAAATAGAGCCAGTTTGCACAGCGGCCTCCAAATTGCCTCTTTTTCCTGCCAGTACAGGTATGGACTGTCTGACATGCCTACGTGGATGCTGTCACCGATGTAATCCTCCACCATTCTGTCAATGGTGACAGTATCATATGCAGTGACAGTAGACATGTCAGAAATTGTTGCCAGGTCCTTCCGTCCGGACCAGATGTCCAAACTTGGTCCTGCCTGCCCTGCATCATCGCCAGCGGGTTGCTTAGGATACCTAAGTTTTTTCCTGGCAGCCCCAGTTGCGGGAGAAAATGAAGAAGGAGCTGTTGACGTGTCACGTTCCGCTTCAGCTGACAGTGTGTTCACCAGCAGGTCTTTGCACCTCTGCAGGCTTGTGTCGGCCGGAAAGAGAGACACCACATAGGCTTTAAACCTAGGATCGAGCACGATGGCCAAAATGTAGTGGTCTGATTTCAACAGATTGACCACCCTGGAATCCTGGCAAAGCGAATGAAGGGCTTCATCCACAAGTCCCACATGCCGAGCGGAATCGCTCCGTCTTAGCTCCTCCTTCACTTTCTCCAGCTGCTTCTGCAAAAGCCTGATGAGGGGAATGACCTGACTCAAGCTGGCAGTGTCTGAACTGACTTCACGTGTGGCAAGTTCGAAGGGCTGGAGAACCTTGCACAACACGGAAATCATTCTCCACTGCGCTTGAGTCAGGTGCATACCCCCTCCTTTGCCTATGTCATAGGTGGATGTATAGGCTTGTATGGCCTTTTGCTGCTCCTCCATCCTCTGAAGCATATAGAGGGTTGAGTTCCACCGCGTCACAACCTCTTGCTTCAGGTGATGGCGGGGCAGGTTCAAGAGTGTTTGCTGGCGCTCCAGTCTTCGGCACGCAGTCGCTGAATGGCGAAAGTGGCCAGAAATTTTTCGGGCCACCCAAAGCGTCTCCTGCACGCCCCTGTCGCTTTTCAGAAAATTCTGCACCACCAAGTTTATTGTGTGAGCAAAACATGGGACGTGCTGGAATTTGCCCAGATGTAATGCCCGCACAATATTGGTGGCGTTGTCAGATATCACAAATCCCCAGGAGAGTCTAAGTGGGGTAAGCCACTGGGCGATGATTTCCCTCAGTTTCTCTAAGAGGTTGTCGGCGGTGTGCCTCTTACCGGTGATACACAGCGTAGCCTGCCTTGGAACGAGCTGGCGTTTCTGAGATGCTGCAACTGGTGACGCTGCTGCTGTTGCTGCGTAAGGTGATACATCTACCCAGTGGGCTGTCACAGTCATATAGTCCTTAGTCTGCCCTGTTCCACTTGTCCACATGTACGTGGTTAAGTGGACATTGTGTACAACGGCATTTTTCAGGACACTGAGGACACTTTTTCTGACGTTTCTGTACAGTCTCGGTATTGCTTGCCTAGTGAAGTGGAATCTAGACGGGATTTGGAACCGGGGACACACTACCTCCATCAGTTGTCTAAATCCCACTGCACTAATGGCGGATACCGGATGCACATCTAACACCAACATAGCAGTCAAGGCCTCAGTTATACGTTTTGCTTCAGGATGACTGCTGTCGTACTTCATCCTCCTCGCTAAGGACTGTTGGAGGGTCAATTGTTTAGTAAAAGTAGTGGTGTTCCTACTTCCTCTCTGGGATGATGAACGACTCCCAGCAGCAGCAACAGCAGCAGCGGCAGCAGTTGGCGTAGCAATGCAGGATCCTCCGGAGGAATCCCGGATAGGAGAGTCAGTCATGCCAGTGACATGGCCTGCAGGACTACTTCCGATCCTGACTAAGGAGGAAATTGACGAGGAGGGAGTTGACGGTGTGGTTTGCAGGCGCTTGGATACAACAGGACAACGGGATTTAGGTGTCCCTGGACTGCTTACGGTCTTAGCCAAAGTTTCTGAACTTGACAGTAACTTTTTATGAATGTGCTGCAGGTGCCGTATAAGGGAGGATGTCCCTAGGTGGTTGACGTCCCTACCCCTACTTATTTCACCTTTACATATGGTACATATGGCAAGACAGTTGTTGTCCGGATTTGGATAGAAATATTGCCAGACCAAAGAGGTGGAATGTTTGGTCTTCTGCCCAGGCATTACCGTGATGGGCTTTTTCATCCCACGGACAACAACTGTCTCCCCCGGAGCCTGATTTAAACAAACAACATCACCATCAGAATCCTCCTCGCCAACTTCCTCCTCAGCGCCAGCTACACCAGTATCCTCATCCTGTTGTACTTCAACAGTGACATCTTCAATTGGCATATCAGCAAGTGGACTGTGGGTGCTCCTTTCAGCACTTGCAGGGGGCGTGCAAATGGTGGAAAGAGCCACCTCTTCCCGTCCAGTGCTGGGAAGGTCAGGCATCGCAACCACCACCACACTTGGACTCTCCTTGGGGATTTGTGAAATCTTCTTAGAAAGCACAGTTCTTCACTGTGCTTTTGCCAGCTTAAATCTTTTGATTTTTTTAGTGGGAGGAGGGCTTCCATCGTCATGTGAAGCTGAACCACTAGTCATGAACATACTAGGGATCGACCTTAGCCGTTCCTTGCCACTCCGTGTCGTAAATGGCATATTGGCAAGTTTACGTTTCTCTTCAGCTGATTTAAATGTTTTTTTCAAGGTAATTTTCCTGAACTTTGTCATTTGGGATTGTATGTGCCCTCTATTATGACATTGGGCATCGGCCTTGGCAGACGACGTTGATGGCATGTTATCGTCTATGTCATGACTAGTGGCAGCAGCTTCAGCACTAGGAGGAAGTGGTTCTTGATCTTTCTCTATTTTATTTTTATCGGAGAAAGTTTGGTCCTCCATTTATGTTACATCGATTTGATATATACGTGCGGCTAAACACAGAAAATATTTTTTTATTTTTGCTGGAGAGTAGTGCACTTTGTGGGTTACACCAGCCTTTAAGAAATGAGCCAGCCGGCTCTTTACTTATGGGACACAGGCGCACGCTTGGCGCTGCTCCTTTGTTGATGCACGTGCGGCTACTGCACACACAATTCACAAACACAGAAAATAATTTTTTTTTTGGTTTGGACTGGAGTGTACTTTGGGGGTTACAGCACCCTTTAACGGTCAAGCCAGCCGGCCCTTTACTTATGACACAGGCGCACGCTATGGCACTACTTTGTTGATGCACGTGCGGCTACTGCGCACACAATTCACAAACACAGAAAATAATTTTTTTTTTGGTTTGGACTGGAGTGTACTTTGGGGGTTACAGCACCCTTTAACGGTCAAGCCAGCCGGCCCTTTACTTATGACACAGGCACACGCTTGGCACTACTTTGTTGATGCACGTGCGGCTACTGCGCACACAATTCACAAACACAGAAAATAATTTTTTTTTTGGTTTGGACTGGAGTGTACTTTGGGGGTTACAGCACCCTTTAACGTTCAAGCCAGCCGGCCCTTTACTTATGACACAGGCGCACGCTTGGCACTCCTTTGTTGATGCACGTGCGGCTACTGCGCACACAGGGCCTGATTCAGACCCACTCGCGAGCGGCTGTCCGCTCGCAAGTGGGTCGATGTTATGCACTGAGCATGCGCACGACGGAGGGAGCTCCGTCGTGCGCATGCACCAGACGCGACGAGCGAAGGAAAGTCCTTCGCTCGTTGTGTCCGATCAAAGGGGGCGTGCTGTCAATGTTGATTGACAGCACGCCCCCTTTGGTGGGCGTGCCGGGGGCGTGCCTCCCTGACGGGGGCGTTCCCACGGGAACGCCTCCCGTCAGAAGCCGGCCCACTGACATCACTAGTGATGTCAGTGGGAGTGATTTTGGCTCTGATAGAGCCAAAATCACTCCGGAGCTTGCGGTTGAAAACCTCAACCGCAGGCTCCGGCTCGCAATTTCGATGGTCGCGATGGTCTCGACCATCGCGGCCATCACAAAGCACGCTCGTATAGCCTGTGGGTGGTGACCCACAGCTATACGAGCGTCCAGGAGGACGCTCCATGAAAATGGAGCCCGGCCCTCATTCAGAGCGTGCGCTCTGCTCAGAGCGTACGGCTCTGAATGAGGGCCACAATTCACAAACACAGAAAATATTTTTTTTTTTGGTTTGGACTGGAGTGTACTTTGGGGGATACAGCACCCTTTAACGGTCAAGCCAGCCGGCCCTTTACTTATGACACAGGCGCACGCTTGGCACTACTTTGTTGATGCACGTGCGGCTACTGCGCACACAATTCACAAACACAGAAAATAATTTTTTTTTTGGTTTGGACTGGAGTGTACTTTGGGGGTTACAGCACCCTTTAACGGTCAAGCCAGCCGGCCCTTTACTTATGACACAGGCGCACGCTTGGCACTACTTTGTTGATGCACGTGTGGCTACTGCGCACACAATTCACAAACACAGAAAATAATTTTTTTTTGGTTTGGACTGGAGTGTACTTTGGGGGTTACAGCACCCTTTAACGGTCAAGCCAGCCGGCCCTTTACTTATGACACAGGCGCACGCTTGGCACTACTTTGTTGATGTACGTGCGGCTACTGCGCACACAATTCACAAACACAGAAAATAATTTTTTTTTTGGTTTGGACTGGAGTGTACTTTGGGGGTTACAGCACCCTTTAACGGTCAAGCCAGCCGGCCCTTTACTTATGACACAGGCGCACGCTTGGCACTACTTTGTTGATGCACGTGCGACTACTGCGCACACAATTCACAAACACAGAAAATAATTTTTTATTTGGTTTGGACTGGAGTGTACTTTGGTGGTTACAGCCACCTTCTAACGGTCAAGCCAGCCGGCCCTTTACTTATGAGACAGGCGCACGCTTGGCACTACTATGTTGATGCACGTGTGGCTACTGCGCACACAATTCACAAACACAGAAAATAATTTTTTTTTTGGTTTGGACTGGAGTGTACTTTGGGGGTTACAGCACCCTTTAACGGTCAAGCCAGCCGGCCCTTTACTTATGACACAGGCGCACACTTGGCACTACTTTGTTGATGCACGTGCGGCTACTGCGCACACAATTCACAAACACAGAAAATATTTTTTTTTTTGGTTTGGACTGGAGTGTACTTTGGGGGTTACAGCACCCTTTAACGGTCAAGCCAGCCGGCCCTTTACTTGTGACACAGGCGCACGCTTGGCACTACTTTGTTGATGCACGTGCGACTACTGCGCACCCAATTCACAAACACAGAAAATATTTTTTTTTGGTTTGGACTGGAGTGTACTTTGGGGGTTACAGCACCCTTTAACGGTCAAGCCAGCCGGCCCTTTACTTATGACACAGGCGCACGCTTGGCACTCCTTTGTTGATGCACGTGCGGCTACTGCGCACACAATTCACAAACACAGAAAATAATTTTTTTTTTGGTTTGGACTGGAGTGTACTTTGGGGGTTACAGCACCCTTTAACGGTCAAGCCAGCCGGCCCTTTACTTATGACACAGGCGCACGCTTGGCACTACTTTGTTGATGCACGTGCGGCTACTGCGCACACAATTCACAAACACAGAAAATAATTTTTTTTTTTGTTTGGACTGGAGTGTACTTTGGGGGTTACAGCACCCTTTAACAGTCAAGCCAACCGGCCCTTTACTTATGACACAGGCGCACGCTTGGCACTACTTTATTGATGCACATGCGGCTACTGTGCACACAATTCACAAACACAGAAAATAATTTTTTTATTGGTTTGGACTGGAGTGTACTTTGGGGGTTACAGCACCCTTTAATGGTGAAGCCAGCCAGCCCTTTACTTATGACACAGGCGCACGCTTGACACTACTTTGTTGATGCACGTGCGGCTACTGCGCACACAATTCACAAACACAGAAAATATTTTTTTTTTGGTTTGGACTGGAGTGTACTTTGGGGGTTACAGCACCCTTTAACGGTCAAGCCAGCTGGCCCTTTACTTATGACACATGCGCACGCTTGGCACTACTTTGTTGATGCACGTGCGGCTACTGCGCACACAATTCACAAACACAGAAAATAATTTTTTATTGGTTTGGACTGGAGTGTACTTTGGGGGTTACAGCACCCTTTAACGGTCAAGCCAGCCGGCCCTTCACTTATGACACAGGCGCATGCTTGGCACTACTTTGTTGATGCACGTGCGGCTACTGCGCACACAATTCACAAACACAGAAAATAATTTTTTTTTTGGTTTGGACTGGAGTGTACTTTGGGGGTTACAGCACCCTTTAACGGTCAAGCCAGCCGGCCCTTTACTTATGACACAGGCGCACGCTTGGCACTACTTTGTTGATGCACGTGCGGCTACTGCGCACACAATTCACAAACACAGAAAATAATTTTTTTTTTGGTTTGGACTGGAGTGTACTTTGGGGGTTACAGCACCCTTTAATGGTCAAGCCAGCCGGCCCTTTACTTATGACACAGGCGGACGCTTGGCACTCCTTTGTTGATGCACGTGCGGCTACTGCGCACACAATTCACAAACACAGAAAATAATTTTTTTTTTGGTTTGGACTGGAGTGTACTTTGGGGGTTACAGCACCCTTTAACGGTCAAGCCAGCTGGCCCTTTACTTATGACACAGGCGCACGCTTGGCACTACTTTGTTGATGCACGTGCGGCTACTGCGCACACAATTCACAAACACAGAAAATAATTTTTTTTTTGGTTTGGACTGGAGTGTACTTTGGGGGTTACAGCACCCTTTAACGGTCAAGCCTGCCGGCCCTTTACTTATGACACAGGCGCACGCTTGGCACTACTTTGTTGATGCACGTGCGGCTACTGCGCACACAATTCACAAACACAAAAAAAATATTATTTTTTTAGCACTTGGGGGGAGCACCCCTGATGGACAGAGCACCCCCTGGACAACACTACAGCACCCCTTTAGGACTGGGACACTGCACAGGACTTTGGAGTGGACACAGCCCCTATGGACAACTGACTGCACAACACAGTCCAGCCAGCCCCTATGGACTTTGAAGTAGTGGACACAGCCCCTATTAACAACAGCAGCACAGCACAACACAGCCAGCCCCTATGGACTTTGAAGTAGTGGACAACAGCAGCGCAGCGCAGCACAGCACAGCACAACACTACTCTGCACTACACTACACTACACAGCCCAGCCAGCCCTAACTCCCACCCTCCCTCTTCACTGTCCACAGCCGAGTGAGAAAATGGCACCGACGCGGGTACCTTATATAGGATCCAAAACCCGCGAGACTCGGAAGGCGGGAAGATGACGTTTTGCCTCGATTTCAGATCCGAGTCAGGCGGGAAAAGTCGAGCCTGACTCGGATCGGGGGGGGCTCGGGGGGGTTCGGATTTCAGAAATCCGAACCCGCTCACCCCTAATATATATATATATATATATATATATATATATATATATATACTCTCCATATACCAAATTTGAACAAAATCTGAGCTGGTGAGGTAAAATCAGTGTGTTGATTTGACATGGAATGACGCTCAAGAAAAATAAAGGTGGGGGGGACCTTACAGAGAAGAAATTATCATCATTATACACTACCATTCAAAAGTTTGGGGTTACCCAGACAATTTTGTGTTTTACATGAAAACTGACTTATTTATCAAATGAGTTGCAAAATATATAGAACATATAGTTAAGACATTGGCAAGGTTAGAAATAATGATTTTTATTTGAAATAATAATTTTGTCCTTCAAACTTTGCTTTCGTCAAAGAATGCTCCAGTTGCAGCAATTACAGCACTGCAGACCTTTACTTATGAGACAGGCGCACGCTTGGCACTACTATGTTGATGCACGTGTGGCTACTGCGCACACAATTCACAAACACAGAAAATAATTTTTTTTTTGGTTTGGACTGGAGTGTACTTTGGGGGTTACAGCACCCTTTAACGGTCAAGCCAGCCGGCCCTTTACTTATGACACAGGCGCACACTTGGCACTACTTTGTTGATGCACGTGCGGCTACTGCGCACACAATTCACAAACACAGAAAATATTTTTTTTTTTGGTTTGGACTGGAGTGTACTTTGGGGGTTACAGCACCCTTTAACGGTCAAGCCAGCCGGCCCTTTACTTGTGACACAGGCGCACGCTTGGCACTACTTTGTTGATGCACGTGCGACTACTGCGCACCCAATTCACAAACACAGAAAATATTTTTTTTTGGTTTGGACTGGAGTGTACTTTGGGGGTTACAGCACCCTTTAACGGTCAAGCCAGCCGGCCCTTTACTTATGACACAGGCGCACGCTTGGCACTCCTTTGTTGATGCACGTGCGGCTACTGCGCACACAATTCACAAACACAGAAAATAATTTTTTTTTTGGTTTGGACTGGAGTGTACTTTGGGGGTTACAGCACCCTTTAACGGTCAAGCCAGCCGGCCCTTTACTTATGACACAGGCGCACGCTTGGCACTACTTTGTTGATGCACGTGCGGCTACTGCGCACACAATTCACAAACACAGAAAATAATTTTTTTTTTGGTTTGGACTGGAGTGTACTTTGGGGGTTACAGCACCCTTTAACAGTCAAGCCAACCGGCCCTTTACTTATGACACAGGCGCACGCTTGGCACTACTTTATTGATGCACATGCGGCTACTGTGCACACAATTCACAAACACAGAAAATAATTTTTTTATTGGTTTGGACTGGAGTGTACTTTGGGGGTTACAGCACCCTTTAATGGTGAAGCCAGCCAGCCCTTTACTTATGACACAGGCGCACGCTTGACACTACTTTGTTGATGCACGTGCGGCTACTGCGCACACAATTCACAAACACAGAAAATAATTTTTTTTTGGTTTGGACTGGAGTGTACTTTGGGGGTTACAGCACCCTTTAACGGTCAAGCCAGCTGGCCCTTTACTTATGACACATGCGCATGCTTGGCACTACTTTGTTGATGCACGTGCGGCTACTGCGCACACAATTCACAAACACAGAAAATAATTTTTTATTGGTTTGGACTGGAGTGTACTTTGGGGGTTACAGCACCCTTTAACGGTCAAGCCAGCCGGCCCTTCACTTATGACACAGGCGCATGCTTGGCACTACTTTGTTGATGCACGTGCGGCTACTGCGCACACAATTCACAAACACAGAAAATAATTTTTTTTTTGGTTTGGACTGGAGTGTACTTTGGGGGTTACAGCACCCTTTAACGGTCAAGCCAGCCGGCCCTTTACTTATGACACAGGCGCACGCTTGGCACTACTTTGTTGATGCACGTGCGGCTACTGCGCACACAATTCACAAACACAGAAAATAATTTTTTTTTTGGTTTGGACTGGAGTGTACTTTGGGGGTTACAGCACCCTTTAATGGTCAAGCCAGCCGGCCCTTTACTTATGACACAGGCGGACGCTTGGCACTCCTTTGTTGATGCACGTGCGGCTACTGCGCACACAATTCACAAACACAGAAAATAATTTTTTTTTTGGTTTGGACTGGAGTGTACTTTGGGGGTTACAGCACCCTTTAACGGTCAAGCCAGCTGGCCCTTTACTTATGACACAGGCGCACGCTTGGCACTACTTTGTTGATGCACGTGCGGCTACTGCGCACACAATTCACAAACACAGAAAATAATTTTTTTTTTGGTTTGGACTGGAGTGTACTTTGGGGGTTACAGCACCCTTTAACGGTCAAGCCTGCCGGCCCTTTACTTATGACACAGGCGCACGCTTGGCACTACTTTGTTGATGCACGTGCGGCTACTGCGCACACAATTCACAAACACAAAAAAAATATTATTTTTTTAGCACTTGGGGGGAGCACCCCTGATGGACAGAGCACCCCCTGGACAACACTACAGCACCCCTTTAGGACTGGGACACTGCACAGGACTTTGGAGTGGACACAGCCCCTATGGACAACTGACTGCACAACACAGTCCAGCCAGCCCCTATGGACTTTGAAGTAGTGGACACAGCCCCTATTAACAACAGCAGCACAGCACAACACAGCCAGCCCCTATGGACTTTGAAGTAGTGGACAACAGCAGCGCAGCGCAGCACAGCACAGCACAACACTACTCTGCACTACACTACACTACACAGCCCAGCCAGCCCTAACTCCCACCCTCCCTCTTCACTGTCCACAGCCGAGTGAGAAAATGGCACCGACGCGGGTACCTTATATAGGATCCAAAACCCGCGAGACTCGGAAGGCGGGAAGATGACGTTTTGCCTCGATTTCAGATCCGAGTCAGGCGGGAAAAGTCGAGCCTGACTCGGATCGGGGGGGGCTCGGGGGGGTTCGGATTTCAGAAATCCGAACCCGCTCACCCCTAATATATATATATATATATATATATATATATATATACTCTCCATATACCAAATTTGAACAAAATCTGAGCTGGTGAGGTAAAATCAGTGTGTTGATTTGACATGGAATGACGCTCAAGAAAAATAAAGGTGGGGGGGACCTTACAGAGAAGAAATTATCATCATTATACACTACCATTCAAAAGTTTGGGGTTACCCAGACAATTTTGTGTTTTACATGAAAACTGACTTATTTATCAAATGAGTTGCAAAATATATAGAACATATAGTTAAGACATTGGCAAGGTTAGAAATAATGATTTTTATTTGAAATAATAATTTTGTCCTTCAAACTTTGCTTTCGTCAAAGAATGCTCCAGTTGCAGCAATTACAGCACTGCAGACCTTTGGCATTCTAGCTGTTAATTTGTTGAGGTAATCTGAAGAAATGTCACCCCACTCTTCCTGAAGCACCTCCCACAAGTTGGATTGGCTTGATGGGCACTTCTTGCATACCATACGCTCAAGCTGCTCCCACAACAGCTCAATGGGGTTGAGATCTGGTGACTGCGCTGGCCATTACAGACAGAATACCAGCTGCCTGCTTCTTCCCTAAATAGTTTTTGCATAATTTGGAGGTGTGCTTTGGGGCATTGTCCTGTTGGAGGAGGAAATTGGCTCCAATCAAGAGCTGTCATTGGCATGGCATTGCAAAATGGAGTGATAGCCTTCCTTATTCAAAATCCCTTTTTAAATTGTAGAAATCTCCCACTTTACCACCACCAAAGCAGCCCCAGGCCATCACATTTCCTCCACCATGCTTGATAGATGGCCTCAGGCACTCTTCTAGCATCTTTTCACAAATGTTCTTCTGTGTGATCCAAACACCTCAAACTTCGATTCATCTGTCCATAGCACTTTATTCCAATCTTCCTCTGTCCAATGTCTGTGTTCTTTTGCCCATATTAATGTTTTCCTTTTATTGGCCAGTCTCAGATATGGCTTTTCCTTTGCCACTCTGCCTAGAAGGCCAGCGTCCCAGAGTTGCCTCTTCACTGTAGACGTTGACACTGGCGTTTTGCGGGTACCATTTAATGAAGCTGCCAGTTGAGGACTTGTGAGGCATCTATTTCTCAAACTAGAGACTCTAATGTACTTGTCTTCTTGCACAATTGTGCACCTGGGCCTCCCGCTTCTCTTTCTACTCTGGTTAGAGCCTGCTGTTTGTGCTGGTTTCTGAAGGGAGTAGTACACACCTTTGTAGGAAATGTTCAGTTTCTTGCCAATTTCTCACATGGAATAGCCTTAATTTCTAAGAACAAGAATAGACTGTTAGTTTCACATGAAAGTTCTCTTTTTCTGGCCATTTGGAGAGTATAATCGAACCTACAAATGTGATGCTCCAGATACTCAACTAGCTCAAAGGAAGGTCAGTTTTATAGCTTCTTTAATGAGCAAACCCATTTTCAGCTGTGCACAAGGGTTTTCAAATCATCCATTAGTCTTCTAATTAGGGGTGTGCACCGGCCACTTTTCGTGTTTTGTGTTTTGGTTTTGGATCTGGATCTTTCTTCGTGTTTTGGATCTGGATTGGTTTTGCCAAAACCACCCTTCCGTGTTTTGGGTTCTGGGTTTTGTGTTTTGGATCTGTATTTTTTTGAAAAAAAGCATAAAAACAGCTAAAATCACAGAATTTGTAGGTTTTTCTGCTCCTATGCTATTATTAACCTCAATAACCTTAATTTCCACTCATTTCCAGTCTATTCTGAACACCTCACACCTCACAATAGTGTTTTTATGTCCAAAAGGTTGCACCGAGGTAGCTGGATGACTATGCTAAGCGACACGAGTGGGCGGCACAAACACGTGACCCATCTAGGAGTGACACTGCAGTGGCAGGCAGGATGGCAGTTAGAAAAACTAGGCCCCAATCTGTACATAATGCAAAGAAAAAAAGAGGTGCAAGATGGAATTGTCCTTGGGCCCTCCCACCCACCCTTATGTTGTATAAACAGGACATGCACACTTTAACAAATCAATCATTTCAGCGCCAGGGTCTGCCACACAACTGTGGCTGAAATGATTGGTTCGTTTGGGCCCCCACAAAACAAGCTGGCAATTAATGTGTCCCTGCACAAACTGGCTCTACGGAGGCAAGATGTCATCCTCATCCTCCTCATCCACCGATTCCTCACCCTCTTCAGTGTGTACATCCTCATCCTCACAAAGTATTAACTCGTCCCCACTTGAATCCACCACCACAGGTCCCTCTGTACCTTCTGGAGGCTGGTCTCCCTGGAAGAGCTGATAATTCATTTTGATGAACATCATCTTCTCCACATTCTGTGGAAGCAACCTCCTACGCCTTTCGCTGACAAGGTTCCCGGCTGCACTAAACACTCTTTCGGAGTACACACTGGAGGGGGGGCAACTCAGGTAAAATAGAGCCAGTTTGTACAGGGGCCTCCAAATTGCCTCTTTTTCCTGCCAGTACAGGTATGGACTGTCTGACATGCCTACTTGGATGCTGTCACCGATGTAATCCTCCACCATTCTGTCAATGGTGACAGTATCATATGCAGTGACAGTAGACATGTCAGAAATTGTTGCCAGGTCCTTCAGTCCGGACCAGATGTCCAAACTTGGTCCTGCCTGCCCTGCATCACCGCCAGCGGGTTGCTTAGGATACCTAAGTTTTTTCCTGGCAGCCCCAGTTGCGGGAGAAAATGAAGAAGGAGCCGTTGACGTGTCACGTTCCGCTTCAGCTGACAGTGTGTTCACCAGCAGGTCTTTGCACCTCTGCAGGCTTGTGTCGGCCGGAAAGAGAGACACCACATAGGCTTTAAACCTAGGATCGAGCACGGTGGCCAAAATGTAGTGGTCTGATTTCAACAGATTGACCACCCTGGAATCCTGGCAAAGCGAATGAAGGGCTTCATCCACAAGTCCCACATGCCGAGCGGAATCGCTCCGTCTTAGCTCCTCCTTCACTTTCTCCAGCTGCTTCTGCAAAAGCCTGATGAGGGGAATGACCTGACTCAAGCTGGCAGTGTCTGAACTGACTTCACGTGTGGCAAGTTCGAAGGGCTGAAGAACCTTGCACAACACGGAAATCATTCTCCACTGCGCTTGAGTCAGGTGCATACCCCCTCCTTTGCCTATGTCATAGGTGGATGTATAGGCTTGTATGGCCTTTTGCTGCTCCTCCATCCTCTGAAGCATATAGAGGGTTGAGTTCCACCGCGTCACAACCTCTTGCTTCAGGTGATGGCGGGGCAGGTTCAAGAGTGTTTGCTGGCGCTCCAGTCTTCGGCACGCAGTCGCTGTATGGCGAAAGTGGCCAGAAATTTTTCGGGCCACCCAAAGCGTCTCCTGCACGCCCCTGTCGCTTTTCAGAAAATTCTGCACCACCAAGTTTATTGTGTGAGCAAAACATGGGACGTGCTGGAATTTGCCCAGATGTAATGCCCGCACAATATTGGTGGCGTTGTCAGATATCACAAATCCCCAGGAGAGTCTAAGTGGGGTAAGCCACTGGGCGATGATTTCCCTCAGTTTCTCTAAGAGGTTGTCGGCGGTGTGCCTCTTACTGAAACCGGTGATACACAGCGTAGCCTGCCTTGTAACGAGCTGGCGTTTCTGAGATGCTGCTATTGGTGACGCTGCTGCTGTTGCTGCGTAAGGTGATACATCTACCCAGTGGGCTGTCACAGTCATATAGTCCTTAGTCTGCCCTGTTCCACTTGTCCACATGTCCGTGGTTAAGTGGACATTGTGTACAACGGCATTTTTCAGGACACTGAGGACACTTTTTCTGACGTTTCTGTACAGTCTCGGTATCGCCTGCCTAGTGAAGTGGAATCTAGACGGGATTTGGAACCGGGGACACACTACCTCCATCAATTGTCTAAATCCCACTGCACTAATGGCGGATACCGGACGCACGTCTAACACCAACATAGCAGTCAAGGCCTCAGTTATACGTTTTGCTTCAGGATGACTGCTGTCGTACTTCATCCTCCTCGCTAAGGACTGTTGGAGGGTCAATTGTTTAGTAAAAGTAGTGGTGTTCCTACTTCCTCTCTGGGATGATGAACGACTCCCAGCAGCAGCAGCAACAGCAGCAGCGGCAGCAGTAGGCGTAGCAATGCAGGATCCTCCGGAGGAATCCCGGATAGGAGAGTCAGTCATGCCAGTGATATGGCCTGCAGGACTACTTCCGATCCTGACTAAGGAGGAAATTGACGAGGAGGGAGTTGACGGTGTGGTTTGCAGGCGCTTGGATACAACAGGACAACGGGATTTAGGTGTCCCTGGACTGCTTACGGTCTGAGCCAAAGTTTCTGAACTTGACAGTAACTTTTTATGAACGCGCTGCAGGTGCCGTATAAGGGAGGATGTTCCTAGGTGGTTGACGTCCCTACCCCTACTTATTTCACCTTTACATATGGTACATATGGCAAGACAGTTGTTGTCCGGATTTGGATAGAAATATTGCCAGACCAAAGAGGTGGAATGTTTGGTCTTCTGCCCAGGCATGACCGTGATGGGCTTTTTCATCCCACGGACAACAACTGTCTCCCCCGGAGCCTGATTTAAACAAACCACATCACCATCAGAATCCTCCTCGCCAACTTCCTCCTCAGCGCCAGCTACACCAGTATCCTCATCCTGTTGTACTTCAACAGTGACATCTTCAATTTGCATATCAGCAAGTGGACTGTGGGTGCTCCTTTCAGCACTTGCAGGGGGCGTGCAAATGGTGGAAAGAGCCACCTCTTCCCGTCCAGTGCTGGGAAGGTCAGGCATCGCAACCACCACCACACTTGGACTCTCTTTGGGGATTTGTGATATCTTCTTAGAAAGCACAGTTCTTCGCTGTGCTTTTGCCAGCTTAACTCTTTTGATTTTTTTAGTGGGAGGAGTGCTTCCATCGTCATGTGAAGCTGAACCACTAGTCATGAACATACTAGGGATCGACCTTAGCCGTTCCTTGCCACTCCGTGTCGTAAATGGCATATTGGCAAGTTTACGTTTCTCTTCAGCTGATTTAAATGTCTTTTTCAAGGTCATTTTCCTGAACTTTGCCATTTGGGATTGTATGTGCCCTCTACTATGACATTGGGCATCGGCCTTGGCAGACGACGTTGATGGCATGTTATCGTCTATGTCATGACTAGTGGCAGCAGCTTCAGCACTAGGAGGAAGTGGTTCTTGATCTTTCTCTATTTTATTTTTATCGGAGAAAGTTTGGTCCTCCATTTATGTTATATCGATTTGATATATACGTGCGGCTAAACACAGAAAATAAATTTTTTTTTGGTTCGGACTGGAGTGTACTTTGTGGGTTACAGCACCCTTTAACGGTCAAGCCAGCCGGCCCTTTACTTATGACACAGGCGCACTCTTGGCACTACTTTGTTGATGCACGTGCGGCTACTGCGCACACAATTCACAAACACAGAAAATAATTTTTTTTTGGTTTGGACTGGAGTGTACTTTGGGGGTTACAGCACCCTTTAACGGTCAAGCCAGCCGGCCCTTTACTTATGACACAGGCGCACGCTTGGCACTACTTTGTTGATGCACGTGCGGCTACTGCGCACACAATTCACAAACACAGAAAATAATTTTTTTTTGGTTTGGACTGGAGTGTACTTTCGGGGGTTACAGCACCCTTAACGGTCAAGCCAGCCGGCCCTTTACTTATGACACAGGCGCACGCTTGGCACTACTTTGTTGATGCACGTGCGGCTACTGCGCACACAATTCACAAACACAGAAAATAATTTTTTTTTGGTTTGGACTGGAGTGTACTTTCGGGGGTTACAGCACCCTTTAACGGTCAAGCCAGCCGGCCCTTTACTTATGACACAGGCGCACGCTTGGCACTACTTTGTTGATGCACGTGCGGCTACTGCGCACACAATTCACAAACACAGAAAATAATTTTTTTTTAGGTTTGGACTGGAGTGTACTTTCGGGGGTTACAGCACCCTTAACGGTCAAGCCAGCCGGCCCTTTACTTATGACACAGGCGCACGCTTGGCACTACTTTGTTGATGCACGTGCGGCTACTGCGCACACAATTCACAAACACAGAAAATAATTTTTTTTTTGGTTTGGACTGGAGTGTACTTTCGGGGGTTACAGCACCCTTAACGGTCAAGCCAGCCGGCCCTTTACTTATGACACAGGCGCACGCTTGGCACTACTTTGTTGATGCACGTGCGGCTACTGCGCACACAATTCACAAACACAGAAAATAATTTTTTTTTTGGTTTGGACTGGAGTGTACTTTCGGGGGTTACAGCACCCTTAACGGTCAAGCCAGCCGGCCCTTTACTTATGACACAGGCGCACGCTTGACACTACTTTGTTGATGCACGTGCGGCTACTGCGCACACAATTCACAAACACAGAAAATAATTTTTTTTTGGTTTGGACTGGAGTGTACTTTCAGGGGTTACAGCACCCTTTAACGGTCAAGCCAGCCGGCCCTTTACTTATGACACAGGCGCACGCTTGGCACTACTTTGTTGATGCACGTGCGGCTACTGCGCACACAATTCACAAACACAGAAAATAATTTTTTTTTGGTTTGGACTGGAGTGTACTTTCGGGGGTTACAGCACCCTTTAACGGTCAAGCCAGCCGGCCCTTTACTTATGACACAGGGGCACTCTTGGCACTACTTTGTTGATGCACGTGCGGCTACTGCGCACACAATTCACAAACACAGAAAATAATTTTTTTTTAGGTTTGGACTGGAGTGTACTTTCGGGGGTTACAGCACCCTTAACGGTCAAGCCAGCCGGCCCTTTACTTATGACACAGGCGCACGCTTGGCACTACTTTGTTGATGCACGTGCGGCTACTGCGCACACAATTCACAAACACAGAAAATAATTTTTTTTTGGTTTGGACTGGAGTGTACTTTCGGGGGTTACAGCACCCTTTAACGGTCAAGCCAGCCGGCCCTTTACTTATGACACAGGCGCACGCTTGGCACTACTTTGTTGATGCACGTGCGGCTACTGCGCACACAATTCACAAACACAGAAAATAATTTTTTTTTAGGTTTGGACTGGAGTGTACTTTCGGGGGTTACAGCACCCTTAACGGTCAAGCCAGCCGGCCCTTTACTTATGACACAGGCGCACGCTTGGCACTACTTTGTTGATGCACGTGCGGCTACTGCGCACACAATTCACAAACACAGAAAATAATTTTTTTTTTGGTTTGGACTGGAGTGTACTTTCGGGGGTTACAGCACCCTTAACGGTCAAGCCAGCCGGCCCTTTACTTATGACACAGGCGCAAGCTTGGCACTACTTTGTTGATGCACGTGCGGCTACTGCGCACACAATTCACAAACACAGAAAATAATTTTTTTTTTGGTTTGGACTGGAGTGTACTTTCGGGGGTTACAGCACCCTTAACGGTCAAGCCAGCCGGCCCTTTACTTATGACACAGGCGAACGCTTGACACTACTTTGTTGATGCACGTGCGGCTACTGCGCACACAATTCACAAACACAGAAAATAATTTTTTTTTGGTTTGGACTGGAGTGTACTTTCAGGGGTTACAGCACCCTTTAACGGTCAAGCCAGCCGGACCTTTACTTATGACACAGGCGCACGCTTGGCACTACTTTGTTGATGCACGTGCGGCTACTGCGCACACAATTCACAAACACAGAAAATAATTTTTTTTTGGTTTGGACTGGAGTGTACTTTCGGGGGTTACAGCACCCTTTAACGGTCAAGCCAGCCGGCCCTTTACTTATGACACAGGGGCACTCTTGGCACTACTTTGTTGATGCACGTGCGGCTACTGCGCACACAATTCACAAACACAGAAAATAATTTTTTTTTAGGTTTGGACTGGAGTGTACTTTCGGGGGTTACAGCACCCTTAACGGTCAAGCCAGCCGGCCCTTTACTTATGATACAGGCGCACGCTTGGCACTACTTTGTTGATGCACGTGCGGCTACTGCGCACACAATTCACAAACACAGAAAATAATTTTTTTTTGGTTTGGACTGGAGTGTACTTTCGGGGGTTACAGCACCCTTTAACGGTCAAGCCAGCCGGCCCTTTACTTATGACACAGGCGCACGCTTGGCACTACTTTGTTGATGCACGTGCGGCTACTGCGCACACAATTCACAAACACAGAAAATAATTTTTTTTTAGGTTTGGACTGGAGTGTACTTTCGGGGGTTACAGCACCCTTAACGGTCAAGCCAGCCGGCCCTTTACTTATGACACAGGCGCACGCTTGGCACTACTTTGTTGATGCACGTGCGGCTACTGCGCACACAATTCACAAACACAGAAAATAATTTTTTTTTTGGTTTGGACTGGAGTGTACTTTCGGGGGTTACAGCACCCTTAACGGTCAAGCCAGCCGGCCCTTTACTTATGACACAGGCGCACGCTTGGCACTACTTTGTTGATGCACGTGCGGCTACTGCGCACACAATTCACAAACACAGAAAATAATTTTTTTTTTGGTTTGGACTGGAGTGTACTTTCGGGGGTTACAGCACCCTTAACGGTCAAGCCAGCCGGCCCTTTACTTATGACACAGGCGCACGCTTGGCACTACTTTGTTGATGCACGTGCGGCTACTGCGCACACAATTCACAAACACAGAAAATATATTATTTTTTTAGCACTTGGGGGGAGCACCCCTGATGGACAGAGCACCCCCTGGACAACACTACAGCACCCCTTTAGGACTGGGACACTGCACAGGACTTTGGAGTGGACACAGCCCCTATGGAGAACTGACTGCACAACACAGTCCAGCCAGCCCCTATGGACTTTG